>JASVEL010004849.1:0-68538 GCA_032618575.1 Nicotiana noctiflora
CCGTCAATGGAGGAGATGACCCAGTGGATGAGGCCTCATTGATGGGGGAAGTGGGTATGACCCAGTTACGCAAGCAAGGGCTCATCCCTTCTCATGCCGATGTTGTGCTTGCCCGGCCGGAGGAACGGGTCCACACCGATCATGTCGGGTATTGCGTATTCTATTCTTATCCCCTCATGCTGGGGTTCCGGGTACCCCTCCCCAACCTAGTAGTCGATTTTTGCCGGTATTATAATGTGTGTCCGGGGCAACTTACCCAATCCTTGTACAAGCTTTTGGCTATGCTGCTGAAGTTCTCGGAGCTGGCTAGCCGGACTATCACGTTGCAGCACGTACTTGCTCTGTAAGCCCCTCAGCGAGTTCGGGGTATGATCCGGATGGTCTCGCGCGGGTCGCAGGGCTTGGTGGCTGCTATGGACGACAAGGTCGAGCCTTGTCAATTCAAATAATTTTTCTATATCAGGACCGGTTATTTGGTGGCGCCCTCTCCAAGGTTTCCGGAGACTTGGAACCATAGTCGTAAGTTCCAGTTTATTTCTTTGGCGGGGTCGAATTTGCTCTCCCTCTTCATTTTTTTGAATGATCATTGTTTTGTTGTTGTTTTTGTAGCCGACAGGTCGCCCCCGCCTTTATTCACTGGTCTGCGCGGATGGCTTGAGGTTATCCTTCCGCATACCGAGGGGATCCGTTCGTGGTCGTCTTTCTCGAGGAGATACGGCCAAGGGCCGGCTGTAGGTAAGGAGTTTGCTGTCTTTGGGCGTGTCCAATTTTGGTCGTTGCCGTGACTTGGAAATGATCCAATTTTTTTTTTGCAGGGCGGGTATACCGCGGTAGGGCTCCCCATCTAGTATTCCGATAGCATGGTGCGATTGCTAGGTTCTTTGCTACGCCAACGACTGATCAGGTGCCCAGGGCCGCCTCAGTCGAATCTTCCGCAGCGCCATCTCCTGTTCGCTCTTTACTTGATGGCAGGGGTCTATCAGGAGCGGTTCGCCCAGGGGAGGCGTCGCCTTCTCGTGATAAGGAGGAGAGGCCTTTAATTAGGCACAACGTCTTTCACCCTTCGGCCCCCTCAGTGGTTCGGCCCGCAGCTAACGACGTGATAAACGTGGATTCCTTACCCCCTTCCGGGGCGAGGGAGGCCGCTGACGCGGCGCGCGCTCCAGGAGGCGGGCCAGATGAATTTCAGGTTCGAGATGAGCGAGAGGGAAGTGCCGCCCCTACCGCTCAATCCTCTACTCACAGGTTTGAGGTGGGAGAGCCCTCTCGGGTGATTGTGGACATTGGCGACTCGAGTACTCCATCGATAGAGGTGGCGGCGAAGGGAGAGGGGTCCCCGTCCGATTCTGATTTGGACTCTGAGGACGTCCGCATGTTTCGTGATGGGGTCACGAATGCGACAGTCCACCCGGATGGGAGGCCGCGTGTAATTGAGATTCCCGCGAATGAGAATCTGTTGCTGAGGGAGTCTTCTCTGTTGCCGCTGCTGGGCCAGTTGTGTTCCTCAGTTGAAAATGAGTGGGTAAGAGGGGTTATGGATGTGGGTTTAATGAACGAGGTTGTGTCGTTGGAATGAGGGTATGTGCTCTAGGCTGATTATTTGCTTACGAGCTCCTTGTTTCATGTCTTCATATGGGCTTCTATAGCTGACTCCTTTGCTCATTTCGCTTTGTTTTGCAGGTGTTTTTGTTGCAGGTGGAGGGCCTTCATCGGGTCAATGTTCGGTCTGGAGTACTTCTGCGGGTTCTCGAGAGGTGTCGCCGGTATTGGAACCGGCGTAGGGAGCTTAACGAGCGCATAAGGGTTGATCCCCGTAACCAGGAGCTGGTTGGAGAGCTAGCACGGAAAGAGCTGCAGAGGAGCCAGGCGCTCGGTCGTGTCGAGGCCTTGGAAGATCAGCTGCGTGAGATGAGTGATGAGCTTGAGGCTGGACGGGGGGCGTCATTGGAGAGTGAACGCTTATGTTTGACCAGGGTGACAGAGGTCACTTCGGAGTGGAGCGGGAAGGTCGCCGCGCTAGAGGGGGAAGTAGCCGACCTAAAGCGTAAGCTGGCGGAGGCTTCTGCCCGGGCGAACGGGCTCGAAGGGGTCATCCGTGCCAACAATTCCCAACTGCGTTGATGAGGGTCGTCGCCGCTTTCAGGGAGAGTGGCCTTGAAGAGCGGATCAGGGTTCTGGAGCAGAACGCTCAGGATGCCGCGGGGCAAATTGCACTCCTGGAGGAGGAGAACCGGCGCATTCAGGAACAGTCTGCGTTTATGGGTAGCTCTCGCGAAGCTTGGGTTTATGCCGAGGCTCAGCGGGATATATATAAACATTTGTTCGAGGCTGGTATTATCTCCGAAGCAATCTTCGAGGGGGCGCGCCAGAGGGCACGGGAAGCCCGCGAGGAGTGCGGCTTTGATGTTGCGATGCCCGGTATCGATGATGTCCCTGGTGGGAGCTTTACTAGAGCTGGGAACAAAATGGGTGCCGCGGGTGCCGGTGAGGGCGAAACTAGTGGTGGAGCGGCGCGGGCAAGCGGTGGTGGGACTGGCGCGGACGGTGATACTGGCAATCCCCAGTGATTGATGATTAGTTGATAATTCTCTTGTCGGTTGTTGCCGTGTGTGGCTATTTTTCTTTCCTTCCTTTTTATTTTATTTATTATTGTGGTTTGTTTCGGACAATATTTGTACTGGGGCGGACGAGTGTGGCCCGCGTCCGTCTCTTTTAATTGGGGGGGGGGGGGGGGTGATTCCCCCTTTTTCCGTTGTTTCCTTATTGCTCGCTCCACTTACGTTTCCCCTCAGTACGGTCATTGATTGTTCCGGGTCGAGGGCTCATAGTTCAAATATTGCTTCAACTGTTGTTGAATTAATGCGGCGAAGGCTCGTGGCCTGAGTCCCATTTCAACCATAGTTGAACTTATGTTGATTCTTTTGAGTCGAGGGCTCAAAGCCCGAGTTTTACTTCAACTATCGTTGAATTATTGTGGCGAAGGCTCGTGTCCTGAGTCCCAATTCAACCGTAGTTGAATGTTGTTAATTCTTTTGAGTCGAGGGCTCATAGCCCGAGTTTTACTTCGACTATCGTTGAACTAATGTGGCGAAGGCTCGTGGCCTGAGTCCCAGTTCAACCATAGTTGAACTTATGTTGATTCTTTTGAGTCGAGGGCTCACAACCCGCGTTTTACTTCAACTATCGTTGAATTAATGTGGCGAAGGCTCGTGGCCTGAGTCCCAGTTCAACCATAGTTGAACTTTGTTGATTGTTTTGGGTCGATGGCTCATAGCCTGAGTTTTACTTCAACTATCGTTGAATTAATGTGGCGATGGCTCGTGGCCTGAGTCCCAATTCAACCGTAGTTGAACGTTGTTGATTCTTTTGAGTCGAGGGCTCATAGCCCGAGTTTTACTTCAACTATCGTTGGATTAATTGTGGCGAATGCTCGTGGCCTGAGTCCCAGTTCAACCGTAGTTGAACGTTGTTGATTCTTTTGAGTCGAGGGCTCATAGCCCGAGTTTTACTTCAACTATCGTTGAATTAATGTGGCGAAGGCTTGTGGCCTGAGTCCCAGTTCAACCATAGTTGAACTTTGTTGATTCTTTTGAGTCGAGGGCTCATAGCCCGAGTTTTGACGAGATGAATCGGGCTTGCTCTCTTCGGGTTCGCAGCCCTTCGTTTCTCGTTTTCCCTTTGCTTTTGACTTCAGGAAAGGCTACGCGGTCTTGCTATGAAATCCCCACAGACAGCGCCAAATTGTTCGACTCAAAATGTTTGCAAGCATTTATGAATTCAGAAACAATCAATATAAATGAGGGGCCAATCATAGCAAGTCGTAACATATCTGAAATCTAATAAAGAAAAGATAGTAGAAATAATTGTATGGATAGCAGAAAATATTAGTGATCTTTTATTCATGATAATTGATTAATCTGTCTCTCCATGGAGAGGTTCAGATCTTTACAGTCATGTTTTCATAGATCTACCGTTATTCTGTATTTTTTGGTATTGGGTTCTCACTCTACGTTGTACTCTGTATTTCTTAGAGCCCCCATGGGGAGAGAGTGGAACCCCTTTTCTGATGATTGCCTCAGTATTTATAGACAATTGCTGTACCAGTTGACTTTCTTGCAGATCGGACCCGTGTCAGGAGATTATTTTGGGCGTACCCGGAAAGCGTCGACCCCGGCCAAAACTTCTAGGCGGATGCAGGTAGTACTTCTTGGTCGGGGCGGCCTCGCCGCCTGTTACGTTTATATCGGTCGAGAGAAATGATTGATCTAATTGATGATTGATCTGATTGATTATTATAAGGTCAAATTACAGCCCATACAATAATAATTAAAGAATTTTACATAAGCTAGTAGGAAGATTACGAACCGAAACATTAAAGCTTTAAATCTTACTGATATACAATAATAATATACCCAATATTATCCCACATCGTGGGTTCTAGTGTGTACCCTATTCCTACCTTGTAAGGATAGAGAGGCGGTTTACGATATACCCTCGGCTCAAGAACGATGATATTAAGAATATGTACTATTTAACAACTTTTTCTAAATTTGCAATGGGAAATGTAAACTGTGACCAGAGATACAAGAGAAAATAATGATTTATATCAAGCTGCTATTCATTTTTCATCAGTAAAATGTTACAGGTATATCAAGCCCCAGTTGTACTCATATATCCTAAATCATATGCTCCTTTTGTTTTTCTGTTAATTCCTTTCTTCCCTGGTTTAAAATTTACATCTTAGCAATGCTGTATATACAAAACATAACATTGCTATTAACCAACCACCAGTTTCCAGACCCTCTTCAATCTTCCTCAGTATCAGCTCCTTGTTAAGGCAAGGAGCGTTCTATCATTTGCTGAAGTGTACCATAGAGACTGCTCTTATTTGCAGGTTAAATGAGTTGATTCTTGCAACGTCAATGTAACATCTCGTACAGTCTTGAAATAAATCAATCTGCATAACGCTATTGCGTTAGACTGCTGCCAATTGAAGAACTATCATCTCGAACTAACTCCCCGACCGGGTTCTCCTGAGCCCACATAGCTGCGTCCGTGTAACCTTGTTCAAATAGCTTACCAAGAATATCATCTTCTGCTGGCTCAAGCGCCCAACTGAAAAGCTGCAAATGTTGCCAAAAATTAGATGACAGAAAACTTGTTATTGGTCTATCATTAGAAGAACCAGGCGATTGACCGTAAGATGTTCAAGTACCTGACGGGGAGTCGCCCTATTTTCAGGGTTGCAGTCAGGACTTATCCCAATTCCTTGCAATCCCAACCGACTGGCTGGAAAAGCACAAACGCGCACCTGGATACAACCAATCAGTTGTTAACTCCCTCCAGCAATCAGATGAAAAGAAACCAATATCCTGATAAGTCACCGCTGTTTCTATTGTGGAACTGACAGGTAAAAATCATAAACTGTTAGCACTAATGGGTGTGGCCTAGTGGTCAATGGGGGCAAACATTAGAGGCCAGGATTCAAATCCTACCGGAGACAAAAAAAAAATTAGGTGATCACTTTCCATCTACCTAAACCTCTGGTGGGAGGTTGCTGGTAACTATCGAGGTGCATGTAAGCTAGTCCGAACACCACCATTGTATAAAAATGTTGCTAATAAATGCTGGAAGATGTAACATGAGAGGAAAAGACAAGTAGATTACTAATCATACAGATAAAATCTTAAGAATTATAGGTAGTCAACAACCCAGGGAGATTTGTTGAATTTACAGCTATTAGTTTTAGGCTATATAAGAGAACATAAGGACAGGGAAAATGCATTTTGATTTCAGATAACTTATTAAACAGGAGAGACTACTAATTTACAGTTGAGAATAATCTGTATATTAGCAACTCCGAACTAATTTTAGAGCCACAACAGACAGGGCTTCAGTTGACAACTAGTTATCAGACTTGATTTAAATATTTGTATACAGATGTCCGAAGTCAATTAAATAAATGAACAGAAGGTAGCAGAAATATCTCTTAATCGGTTGGATTGATTTACCGTCACCCTCTACCATATAAAGTGAAGTGAAGTGAAGTCGGGTGAATAGACCGGGTCTTTAGCATTTTTTATGAACTTCATCAAACTCGCAGCATTTTCTTAGAACTGCAAGTTGGTTATTTGAAACATGCTTCCTCTCCAAAGATTATTTCAATGCACAGGACATACAATGGCAAAATCAATCCGCAACTGGCATACACAAATGACAAAGCAAGGTAATCATGACTGGACATTTGCAGTATAGCGGACTACTAAACTGGCATACACAAATGACAAAGCAAGGTAGTCATGACTGGACATGTGCAGTATAGCGGACTACTTAATTAACTTCTTCAGAAATTACCGTCTGAGCAGCAGATGTAGGTGGCATAAACAGTGTTAGTCCCCCATCAATACAAAGTTTATTCCTGAAAAGTGTGGCTGGCCTTGGAGCAAGATATCTGTGATTCACGATACTTTGAAGGCTTAGATTGAAGGTTTAGATTAGAGTGTGAGCTAAAAGAGAAGCCAATAAAGCCAGAAAGAATGTGTACCCAGGGATAAAAGAAGAAGTAAAGACAGCATTGATAAGATCCTCCTTAGAATCAAACTGATCAACCAATAAGCCTCTGGGCCTCCAAAGTATCTGTGTTACAGCAACTGGGATGAAATGATTACATCATTCTCAACCCAGATAAACCATATTGTATTGCTTAAGAGCTTCAAAATATCAGCTTGCACGAACAAAAGTTAGTCTACACTTACCACGAACTCTTCCATTGCACCTAATATGAGCATCATCTGGAAGAAATTTCTCGAGAATTTCTCCAAGTACAACCTGGTACAGAATGACATTATTTAAAAGTATAAAATAACATATAGAACCACAAATTGGATTTAAAGAAATTGAACCGTTAAAAATAGTATATTTTATACAATACCTTGTTTGATTTTATTGACTGCATTCTGCTTCCGTTCACTATCATCTTCTACATCTTTCTTCACATTTTCATTGTGGTGATGTTGCATAAAAAAGTTAAAACATAATAATTTTAGATGTAAAACAACCAAAAAATAAGGAAAAAAAAACAAATAATAAGTACTAGTATACCTCTAACGTGCTCTTCTTCACTGAATTAATTGCATTGAACAGCTCAACAAATTTCCCATCAAGATAATTTTTTAAAACCACAAGTTCTTCCTTGTATTCCTTCTGCAATGATAGATACTTCTTTCCTCAATTTATCTTGGCCATCTTGCAAAATCTTAAATTGAGTATAACACTCACTATGTTTCGTTGACGGGTCAACACAGGCTTCACCTATACCTTGATTTTGGTTTTGAAGATTCTCCACCACTTTTCCACTTTTTTTTTTCGCTGCCGTAACATTAATACTATTAGGAACATTGTCCATACTTAGCTTCTCCAAATTACTAGCACCAATACTTTTCATTTTTGATGTTTCATTAACATCTTTCCTCTGTTTCTTCAAATTATTACCATCTTTCCCCTTTTTTCTCCAAAACCTTAGACGGGGTGTCCCTTTCCTTTTAGCATTCTCATTAATAATCATTTTGCACTGCCTTTTTAAAATCTCAGGTGGACGATCGACAAAATCATCTTCTGAAATAACGTGTATCTGATCAACATTATCCTCAAGAGAGATATTCCTTAAATTCAACTATAATTTTAGTAAAAGAAATATATAGCAAAAGTAAGTCTTAATATATGACAAACACAAAAAATAAATTATATTACCTTCTCAGATGGTAATCCATATAGCTTATTGTTTAACTCTTCAAATTTCAGCCACCGTGTAACACTCCATCGAAGAATTGGTGGATATATATTTTGTCACCTAACAGCAACATAACTATCCAAAACATTCGTATAAACAATACTTGAACAGTATAAGGGAATCCTGAAATCCAATAATACTGTTGTTGCTTATCCAAAATACCTGACATTGTTCTCACTGTTTCCTCATATAAATCTATTCCCCATGGATAACTATTGTAATCACCCTTGTCAACCAATTCCAAGTACTTCTTATCAATATGTTTGGTGTTCTTAATAGAAAAAAGGAATGAATATATAACAAATAGCACTGCTATCTTAATAGCATCTTCATCAGAGTCAAATGTTTTTATAAGAAAACAATCCACAAGGTGTTCTTTAGAAACAGTAGGATAATCCTTAAGTACTTTGCAATGGAATCATTTTTGTTTTGCCTAACTTCAGTACAAACCTGTATGTCGCGACTACATTTCAATCCCGTTACAAAAGCAAACTCTGCCAATCGAAAACGTAGCTTTACCCCATTGACAAAAAACACCATTTGATTCGTTTTCCCTTTTTCTACCTCCTTTGTTAACAAATAATATATTAACTGTGTTTGAAGTTTTATACTAGGCAAATTCAACAAATAACCAAAACAAGCAAACTTAAAAAGTTCAAGTTGCATGGTTGACAATTTTGTTCTCAAATTGCTAACAATCTCAGAATTGAAGTTATTGCCAAGTATTGGTCTATCACTTGCATTTAGCTACAAAAGAATAAAGATACATATATAAGTATAATTACATGCAATAAAATAAAATAATATGTAATATATTTTACATTCAAAAATGATTTGGAATTCCTTCTCGTATGACTACTTGATTCAGAATCATTCCTTTTTTTTGTAGGCTTTATATTATTTTGAGAAACATCAACTACTGCTTCCTAATACATTTGGAACCACTAATTTCGCATTCCTTAGAACGCGTTTTTCTAATATTATCCGATCCAGAGGTATTCTCCATAACAAATTTCAAAAAACTTTGATGAAACTGAGATTGGATGAATAGGTTTTTTACGCTTGAGAGAGTGCTTTGTACCAATAAAATGCTCAAGTTGTTTGGAAATTAGAGATACGCTTTAGTAGCGTGTCGTTTAGAAACTAATTTTCTGTGCGAAAGTTATGTTTCTCTGCCCCTGTCAAAATCAAACACACCTTAAAAAGTTACCTTCAAATTTATATGCAGGAAAGTAAATATTAAATTGTTTAATTCCAGTAAATTGTTCTAATTACCGAATTTTCATTATTTTCTAATTATACATTATAATATACTGAATTATATCACTTCGTCAGTAGTATTTCCACCATATTTTTATAGGAAGTAAACAAAATAGCACGAATTTAGGTGAAATAATTAGGATTATTCACACCCAGTATTAAATACAGCACGTGGTTGTTTAAACATATACCCATCCAATATAATCTACAGAAATAAAATATTAAATTACTTATTTTCTCTCAATTGTTCTAGATATTATTTTAAACTTCTCCATTATAATATACTCGCTTATATGGCTTCATAAAGAGTATTTACAGCATAAGTTCAACTATTTTATAATAAAAAAATTTGGATTATTATAGGCAGAAGAGTTTTTAATTGTAATCAACCAGTATAAAATACTGGAGATTATTCTTTCACATGAGATATCTCCAGCATGTATTAAGTAAGCAACCAAAATAAGAACTCCAATTCTATAAACTTTACTGATAAACTTTACTGGATGATATGCTTTCACATATTAGATTCTCCAGTATAATCTACAGGAAGCAATAAAGTAATTAGGGTAAAATAATTAGAATTATTCACATTCAGTATTGAATACAAGACGTAGTGGTTTAAACATATACACCTCCAGTATAATCTATAGCAAATAAATTATTTAATTTAGATATTATTTTCAACTTCTCCATTATAATATACTCGCTTATATGGCTTCATAAATAGTATTTACGTCATAAGTTGAACGAATTTATAATAAAAAAATTAGAATTATTACAGGCAGAAGAGTTTTTGATTGTTGTCAGGCAGTATAAAAAACTGGACGTAGTGCTTTTAACATATATACCTCCAATATAATCTACAGGAATAAAAATATTAAATTATGTAATTACTCTCAATTATTCTAAATATTATTTTCAACTTCTCTATTATAATATAATGGCTTATATGCCTTCATAAATAGTATTTACAGCATAAATTGGACGATTTTATAATAAAAAAATTTGGATTATTATAGGCAGAAAAGTTTTTGATTGTGCCCAGCTAGTATAAAATACTGGAGAATATACTTTCTCATGACATATCTCCAGCATGAATTACAGAAATTAACCAAAATAAGAACTACAATTCTATAAACTTTACTGGATGATATGCTTTCACATATTTGATTCTCCAGTATAATCTACTGGAATAAAATATTAAATTATGTAATTTCTCTCAATTGTTCTAGATATTATTTTCAACTTCTCCATTATAATATACTGGCTTATATGGCTTCATAAATAGTATTTACAGCATAAGTTGGATGATAAGCTTTCACATATTTGATTTTTCAGTATATGTAGAAGAGTTTTTGATTGTGCTCAGACAGTATAAAAATGCTGGAGATTATTCTTTCACATAAGATATCTCCAGCATGTATTACAGAAAGCAACCAAAATAAGAACTGCAATTCTATAAACTTTACTGGAATAAAATATTAAATTATGTAATTTTTCTCAATTGTTCTAGAAATTATTTTCAACTTCTCCATTATAATATATTGGTTTATATGGCTTCATAAATAGTATTTACCGCATAAGTTGGACGAATTTATAATAAAAAAATTTGGATTACTATAGGCAGAAGAGTTTTTGTTTGTGCCTGTAACGACCCGGCCGGTCGTTTTAGAAAATTACGCCCCAAATCCCTAATTTAATTGTTTCCCTAAGTACATTTCTGCTATTGTGGTTTGCCGGGACAGTCGGCCCTGAAATTTGAAGTATTTTTGGGACACTTAGTCCCTAAATGAGAGCTTTAAAGATAGAAAATGGTCTGTAACCGGAACAGTGTTAAGACGATCTCGGAACGGAAATCCGATGGTTCCATTAGCTCCGTTGGGTGATTTCGGGGTTGGTAGCGCGTTCGGAATGTATTTTGGAGGTCCTTAGCTCAATTAGGCTTGAAATGCCGAAGGTTGAAATTTTGGTGAATCCGAACGATAGGTAAGATTTTGATCCGGGGGTCAGAATGGAATTCCGACAATTTCTGTAGCTTCGTTATGTGATTTTGGATATGTCCGCAAATTTTCAGGTCATTCGGACGTCGTTTGGTCGGGTTTTAGATCGAATGTGCAATTTGGAAAGTTTTAAGAAAATTTAGGCTTGAATTCGATGTGAATTATTGATTTTATGTTATTTTGGCGATTTGATCGCGCGAGCAAGTTCGTATGATGTTTTTAAGTCAGTGTGCATATTTGGTTTGGAGCCCCGAGGGCTCGGGTGAACTTTGGATAGGCCACGAGATCAATTTTTCATGTTAGAAGTTGCTGTCAGCAACTATTCTGCAGAGTTCGCAAATGCGAACAATAGTTCGCAAATGCGAACTCCCCCCTATTGTGTCTGTGTTCGCAAATGCGAACAATAGTTCGCAAATGCGAACAATAGTTCGCAAATGCGAACTTGACCCTTCTGTGCCTGTGTTCGCAAATGCGAGCTATAGTTCGCAAATGCGAAATGCGAACAAAAGTTCGCAAATGCGAACTTCCCAGCCTTAGCTTATTTTTCAAACTCTTGAAATTGGTCGGGGTTCGCAATTGCGAACCCATGTTCGCAAATGCGAACACGGAGACTTGTAAATCACGATTTCCAGCTTATTCTTCACATTTTCACAACCGAATAACACCTATTTGCGATTCTTCACGGATTCCTTCTTCTTCAAAACAATTGTAAGTCACTTTTTACTTAATTCTTTCAATTCTTAACATCATTATACATGTTTTTCAATAGAAATCAAAGGTTTTCATGGTAGAATTCCTTGTTTTTGGTAGAATATAGGGTTTTTCATAAATTGAGGAATTGGACCTCGAATTGAGGTCCGATTTTGAAACAAATCATATACTTGAACTCGTGGGGGAATGGGTAACCAGATTTTGGTCCGAACCCCGAGTTCCGACCATGTGGGCCCGGGGTCGAAATTCACTATTCCGGGCAGAATGTTGTAAAAGTTGTAATTGGCCTTAGGAATTAGTGTGTTGAGTAGTATTGATGATATTAATTCAATTGTGTATAGATACGATTGGATTGGAGCCAAATTTGAAAGGAAAAGGGCATCGCCACGGATTGAATTGTTCGTAAACATTGAGGTAAGTGGCTTGTCTAACTTCGTGTGGGGGACTTTCACCCCTAGGATATTATTGTGATACTTTAAATGCCTTGTACGCGAGGTGACGGGCGTGTACATGCGCTGGTTGTTGAACACATACTTTACTCAAAATGTTCAATGAGTGATATTCCTGTTTTTAGCTGTTAAATTCGATATTTCTACTCGGTAATAGTTAGAAAAGCATGATTAGATAGTATCTAACTGTCTAGTTGCTTAATTGACTTACTTGAGTTTTCTTGGTAATCATTGGCACTGTTCATCGGCGAAGTTATCGTTAAGCATATTATACTTCTCTCTGTGTATTCCTTTACTTGCTGTAGTTGTGGACTACGGGTTCGATTCCCGAGATCCTGAGATTATTGAAATGTGGATTACGGGTTCGATTCCCGAGATCCTGAGATTATTGAAATGTGGACTACGGGTTCGATTCCCGAGATCCCGAGATTATTGAAATGTGGACTACGGGTTCGATTCCCGAGATCCCGAGATTATTGAAATGTTGACTACGGGTTCGATTCCCGAGATCCTGAGATTATTGAAATGTGGACTACGGGTTCGATTCCCGAGATCCTGAGATTAATGATTATTGGTAAGGACTGCGGGTTCGATTCCCGGAGATCCTGAGCTATTGAGATATATTTGAGACATGGGCTGCGGGTTCGATTCCCGGAGACCCAGAGGTACTGAGAATGGGACTGTGGGTTCAATTCCCACAGATCCTGGATTTTGTTTTATTGAGTTAGTTATTTGTTGTTAGCTTAATTGTAGACAGTTGCAGTAATCATCTTGTTGTTGTTATTTTTTTTTAAAGATTATTATCAATTAAACTGTTTATTTTGTTATCATCATTATATTATTGTTTCTCAGTAGGGCCCTGACCTCCCTCGTCACTACTCCATCGAGGTTAGGCTTGGCACTTACTGAGTACCGCCGTGGTGTACTCATGCTACTCTTCTGCACACTTTTGTTGTGCAGATCCGGGTACATCAGAGCAGGCTCGTGCTAGGTGATTCCGCAGCTTTCTGGGAGACTTCGAGGTATGATCTGCTACGTCCGCGGATCCGGAGGCTTCCCTTCTATTCTAGTAGTACTAGTTGACATTTTTCTTCGTTTCGTTGTTAGATACTCTTTACACATAGAGCCACAGTTGTATTTCTCTTTTAGTCTGTGTTACAGTGGGGTTCCGGATCTTGGTAGTGTTTTTATTCATTGTGTGAGGGATGTATGTGCCCAGCGGCACGGGTTACATATCTCTTATGCTATTTTTCCGCTGTTTCTTATTTAAGTGTTTATAACTTGTATATTCCGCAGCGTGTTAGGCTTACCTAGTCATGGGGACTGGGTGCCATCACGACATGTTCACAATTGGTGAACTAGGGTCGTGACAGTGCCAGTATAAAATACTGGATATTATACTTTAACATGACATATATCCAGCATGTTTTACAACAAACAACCAAAATAAGAACTCCAATTCTATAAACTTTACTGAATGACATACTTTCACATATTAGATTCTGCAACATAGAGGAAGCAAAAAGTTTTAAAATTCAAACTACAAATTCTGCATATATATCAACAAAGTATTAATATTTAACATATAATTCAAAAAATATGTTTATTAGGGCATTTACATTTCAAAACTACCATATGTGAGCACGTGATTTTTGCCTTACTTGAGAAGTACTCCCAGAAAATTCAAAAATAAAAATAGTTTCGTGTTGGGTATGATTTTTGTGATTTTGTGTTATTTTATCTTTTGTGTGCACGTTTATTTATTTAAATTAAAAAATACAAAAAAATATATGCTAAGTTTTGCATTTTTAGTGTTTGATATCGAAGTCATGTGATTTACATTTTTAGGTGATATATAATTGTGTGGGATAATTGTAGGCATATATATATATATATATATACATGTACATATATGTATGTGTAGTAATGAGATCAAATTGGGCCATAGTTTAGTCCAGGAAAACCAGGCCCAAACGAATCCCAATCCGTCCAGCATCTATCATTGTGGCATTCGATCTGGACCGTTGGATTTTATTATCCAACGGCCCGGATTAATC
Source organism: Nicotiana noctiflora (assembly GCA_032618575.1). Classification (NCBI taxonomy): domain Eukaryota; kingdom Viridiplantae; phylum Streptophyta; class Magnoliopsida; order Solanales; family Solanaceae; genus Nicotiana; species Nicotiana noctiflora. Next base: position 14,267 of record JASVEL010004849.1, read on the forward strand.
CTTTAATTCCAACATACACTCAGCCTATGACTTAACCAAACGACGCCGTTTGGTTTAAGTGAGGAGATCCCTGATCGTTGATCAAGTTTGATCCAACGATCAGGATTTAACTTCTCCAAAACATATATAAACTCATTCCATACCCCGCCCCCCCAAGCCAGACCCCCCCTCTCCCTCCATCTCCCTCAGGAGCTCTCAGAGACCTAGCGTAACGCCGCCGTGCCCCGCCTGCCGGAAATCGCCTCACGGCGGTTCCGGTAGGCCAATCACCACCAAACCAATGCCAAAACCTTCCCCTCACCTCCCCCATCACGAACCCAGCCTCCACTAACCTCGAATCATGCCGGAGCTCCTCGAATCTTCATTTGAAGATTCGAGTCAAACTCGAACCAATGCCAAATCACCCCAAATTCACACCACGGTCTCCTCACACCTCCCCCACACTCCCATTGACATTGGTTTGCTTCGAATCTAACCAAAAATGCAAAAGCCCCAAATCCGAGCCCAAGAACCCTAATTTTGAAGAAACTCAATTCAAGCCGGGTTAGCCGTAATTGAAGTCCAAGGGACTTTAGTCTAGGTGTTCTCAATCGAGAACATCTTGATTAAAGCTCGTTTGGCTTCAATAATGCCACATCTTAGTTCGAAGCTTGGTCGGCAGATTTCTTACGAGGTATTCATTTCTTCTTTGGTCGATTTAATTCGATTTTGTGAATATGTGTGTTTGTTTTATTCATTGCTTCGGTTCTCATGCTTTTAATTTCTCATATCCGTTGGTCTGTTCTCCTCATTTGAGGCCTTTTATTTGGCCAATTCCCTCTGTTTTTAGTAGTTAAAATGAATCATAGGTTCAATGTGATTAAAGTCGTCAAGCAATTAATTCATATTTTTGATTAGTTCCTTGATCCCTGAATCTGCCTGATGCAATTCATTGGTGTAGGGCCTGTCACTGTTTGATTCAGATTAAAGGGAATTAGATGGTTGTAGTTAACAGGTTAATTCTTAAATCACACACCCATACAAGGGCTAGTGGAACCTGCACAGCAGGGCATCCCACTGAACACTGCCACCAGCATTGTTTAATGCTGGAGTCCATACCTTGGACAGTAGATAGTGGGTTTGCAGGGAATATGATGGGTTGGGGAGTCAGGGTAGGGGGTAACCCTAGGGGCTGCTGGTCAGCTATAAGATGGGAGACAATCTGAGAGTAAAAGGGGAGACCTGAGAATAACTAGAGAAAGAGATAGAGTGTGATAAGTAGAGCACCTGGAGAGCAAAATCACAGTCATAACTAGAGAGAAAAACAGATACAAAGATACAAAAAGAAGCTACTGTTTCATTGGCTTCTGGACTGTTTCGTGGTTTTGATCCAGTGTCTGAGATTTGGTCGTTGGTTTGTTGTTGTTCTTGTGTTGTTGGTAGTGCTGGGCCTTTGCTTTAGCTGATTCAGTGTTGAGTGTTGTGATAGTTTTGGTATTTGTTGCTGGTTCATTCGATTGCTGCCACTGGTAGTGTTTGCTATTGGTTTAGTTGAATGCTGCCACTAGTCGTTGCTACTGTTGTATTCATTTGGTGCTGCTGGTTCAGTTTGAGGGCTGTGGTAGTTCCGGTGTTGGTGGCTGCTGTTAGTCATTGTTGTTGTTGCTGTGTGTTGTTACTGTTTGGTCCAAATATTGTTGTTGGTTCAATATTGTCGGGGTTGGTCTAGTTTGCTACTGGTGTATCATTGTTTGTTGCTGCCTGGTTGTTTATTGCTGCTTGGGTTCAAGTTTTAGTCACTAATTCAGTGATTGATAAAGTTCGATTACTGTTGGTTGTTGGGTCGTAGCTGATTCACTGGTTGTTGTTGCTGTTGGTTTACTGTGGTTGTTATTGGTCTTTGATTGTTGCCCCTGTTACTGTTCTTGTTGCTGTTGCTGCATTGCCATTGCTCACTCTTCCTTGTTCTTCCGCATTCCAGGTACACACCTCTGTTATTGTAGTTCCTTGGTTCGAAAAGAATGAAGTTTGAAGCTTATGCATAAAGTCTATTGAAACATGTAGTCGTCTAAAGTCCTTATGTTTTAATTACATTCTGTTATTCTCTAGTTAAGCTTGTATTGCTAATCTTGGTTATGGAAAAGTATAGTTAGGCCAAAAATACACTGTCGTTAGATAAGCACGTGAATCTGAATTAGACTGTTGTACCTCTATTCAATCTTCTCTGCTCGTGTGCGTAATCTCCAAATCTGTTAACGTTAGACCTTATGCTAAAAGCAAGATTAGCTAGGGAGTTGTTACTCAACGGAATGACGGAATTAGATTAAAAAAGAGTCGGGGGTGCATTTCATGTGACCCGACCCCAATTTCGGGCAAGAGTAAACAAAGCGTGTTAGGAACCGCAGGCGCATTTCATGTGGTGTGGTTCGTAGCAAGTTTTAAGTAATTTGGAATCAACTCTTAAGTAAGATACAGTGGGATGTAGTTCGCTTTAGATTTGAATCAAAGGTACGCCTCGCCCAATAGTTACACTAATCACATAGCCGTCATAAATGTACATATAAATACTTAGATTCCGAGATGCGTCGTTTCTTAACGAATATCACGCCTTTCTCAACAGTGTAAATAAGTAGTCGATCCGGGCGCATATTTTAGTCTTACCTTTTTAAATACGGGTGTGCATTTCATGTGACCCAAATCCGAACCCCGAAATGTTGAATAAGAATATGTTGAGGATCCGGGTGCATTTCATGTGACGTGATTCGAAAGCATATTTTTAAGCAACTTTCTCTTTCGTAAATCACGACCAATAATAAAAGCGGTAAAAGGGTATTAACTTGCACTAAGTACATAATTGTAAAAGCAGATAGATAAGCCAAACACGACAGTTGAGCGACCGTGTTAGAACCACGGAATTCGGGAATGCCTAATACCTTCTCCCGGGTTAATAGAATTCCTTATCCGGATTTCTGGTTCGCGGACCGTTAAATAGAGTCATTCTTTTCCTCGATTCGGGATTTAACCTGTGACTTGGGACACCATAAATCTCCCAAGTGGCGACTCTGAAATAATTAAAATAAATCCCGTCTCGATTGTCCTTTAATTGGAAGAAGTCTTCGCATCCTTGCGGGTGCGTAAAAAGGAGGTGTGACAGCTCTGGCGACTCTGCTGGGGATATTTTTAGAATTCGAGCTCGGAATAACTGTTGTATTTGGCATATTTTATTATCTGATTCTTTTACATGTTGGCATCAATGTGCAAAATGTTGTTTTTACTGCTTTGATATTTTGTGAGCTGTACATATAAATTGTGCCGGAACCAATCTCCTCTCTGAGTCTTCTAAAATCATGAAGAAGGGTGCACTTCGTGTGACTTCTTTTCCTGTATAGTGTCTAATTCCCATTTTTAGAACGAGGTTTGGATAAGTTGCGAAACCAGTGAAGCTTCTGTATTCCCGGGTTGCCGCCTCCTCCTCGGCTCGAGTTGTCCGCTCGGGTAAGCCAAGTCTAGAACGGATAAACCCAGGTTTTAAACCTAGAATAACAAAGCTTAATGCCGGATCACTAGTAGGAAACGTTTATTTGCATCATGCCGCATTTTGGCTTAGGGGACTCGACACGGGGGTTGGGTCCGTCTAGAGACAGGTGACACGAAATGAATAGACTATCTGCTCGCATCTGTTTGTCTTGCGCGTTTGTCTGTTATAGACTGAGCAAGTCAGAGAACTTTTAGAGATAAAAAAAAAAAAAAAAAAAAAAAGAAAAAATGTGTTTTGTTCTTAAGATAGAAATAGCTTATTTGTTTTCCTTTAGTAAAATGAATAAATAAATGATGTCGTTTGTTTCGTCAAAACCGAACTACGAGGGGTTTGATTCTCATCGGATGTGAGATACGTAGGCAACCTCCATCGGGTCCAACTTCACCTTTTGAAAAATTAATTTTTGTACTAAATAAGTCGGTGACGCTGTTTTCAAAAATAGCCGAATGTTCCCGAAAGGGACGCCGGAAAGCTAATTTCGTATAAACGGCCACCTTTGGGTCAATTTTGATTTCGATCAATTTACCCCACAGCCTTAAAAGCCTTCGTCCCCGAGACGTTGAAAGGCCGTGATTGAAAACTGATTTTTTATTTTTTTTTAGCAAAACAAAGTTGTTTTCTTATTTAAATCACCTTAATAAATGTGCAGGATGAGCACGAATCAGAATAAATCATTTTCAATCTTTAGTGAAATCCCTCAGCAACTCCGTATATGGTGGAACGATTTGGAAGACAATAGCAAAAAGGTCGTAGGGAGAATTTTGGGAGGTTTGGTTGATCTGTTGAATATCGAGCCAAGGGAGGACATCATCAAGGCACTGGTATCTTTCTGGGATCCGACCCGCAACGTGTTCCGTTTTGTTGACTTTGAATTGACGCCCACATTAGAGGAAATTGCGGGCTATGCAGGACTTGATGGGAAATTAAGAGGGCAATACCTGCTCTCACCAAGACCGGTATCTCCACATGGGTTTCTGGATCTGCTGAGCATTAGTCGGAAGGTGAAAAATGATGATCTGCTGAAAGGGTGTTGCGACCTCCAATTCTTATATCAACGGTACGGCACTCCTCGGGGTTTTGAAGAGTCAAACCTTGGACTGACTCACGCAGGGAATAGAACCAAGTGGGAGGCCAGACGAATTCTAGCATTCATAACGACATTCTTGGGGATTGTGATTTGTCCGCGCGAAGATAAGAAAATAGAGATAAGTCTGGTAGGAATAGCCGATGTCGCAATCAAAAAGGCTACCAGCACTGTGGTCCCTTTGGTTTTGTCCGAAATCTATCGAGCCTTGACTGTATGCCGAGAAGGGGGCAATTTCTTCCGAGGTTGCAATCTGTTACTTCAACTATGGATGCAAGAACACCTCCATCACCGAACACAATACATGAACCATGGGTTGACCGGGAAAAACTGTATCAGGGGTTTCGAAGAACGAATGATGGGTGCTGTATTCCCTGAAGGCGTCGAGGCATGGCTTGCACGACTGAGCTCAATAGAAGCCGATCGGATTGAATGGGCGTTCGGGTGGTTACCCGATACTGAAGTAATATATATGGCAGCCGAGGAGTGTTATATCCTTCCGATGGGGATCCGCAGTGTCCAACCATATGTCCCTCACCGTGTATTACGTCAGCTAGGAAGGTTTCAGGTTATTCCTACCGATCAAGACCTAAGGAAGTACGCCATTGAGTTGAGCCCGGGAGTTGTCTTCCCCGAAGAGAAGGTTAGAAGGCCGTGGCACGAATGTCGGTTCCTTGAGCCTAAAACCATGGTCCGGGAACTATCTAAGGGAGAGGTGGACCCAAAGTACAACGTGTGGTTCGGGAAAAGATTTCAGATTCGTCGGAAATGTTCTAAAAGAGCCCATGTCCAACAATTCACGGAAGATTCACGGGAACAATGGGATTGGTTAGCGAAGGAGGAGGGGTACAGGACGAAGATTGGTAGGATAGAACAGCAGGTCCGGGACCTTCAGTTCGAGAAGAACATGCAAGCTGCCACCGACGAAGGAGACAAAAAGAAGTTGGCACAAGAAAATGACTTCTTGAGAGCTCAAATCCAGCAAATGAAAAGAGATGCTGACAGACAGTCGAGGAGTCGGGCCGACGAAAAATTGATAAGGGGCTTGAGAAGCCAAGTCACCGACATCCAAAGAGAATTGGACGAGTCAAAAGCCCAAATAACGAGGATCCGTGCTAGCTGGAAAAAGGAGGCACATCAACATGCACTTCACTTAAAGCGGGTGGAAGAAGATTACACCGATATCATCACTAACCTGAGGGAAGCAAATGTTGTCCTTAGGGAGCGGGTTTTCAAGCAAGCCCAAGATGCCAGAGCGGACCTCGACCGCTGCCACAATTTGATGGCCCGACTGCAAGGACAAGTGGATAGGCTCCTAGACCAAGTCACCAACAATGCTCGAAGATTGGGGACGAAAAACCAGCAGATAGAGCGGCTACTCGGAGAAAGGGACATGATCAAGGACAGAATTGGAGAAATCGGGCACTATGTCACCATGAAGTGCCTAGCTTGTGAACGAATGCCCCGCGCCGACCTTTTCGCTTCAATTATGGGTTATGTTCGTCGGATCATGGAAGAGTTGAGGGAACTGCACAAGGACCTCACACCGAGGCCTGCGGCAAGGCCGAATGATGCCTCGCAGGCCCCCAGGAGTTTTAGGGCATTAGATTTTTGATTGAAAATGTATTTTGAAATGTTGAGTCAAGCCGGTTGGCAGTTCTATCTTTACTTTCCCCAGTCAAGCATTTTCTTTTGTTTTGTTGATTGTTGTAAGACGTGTTTTGTAACTACACGGTTTTATTGGATATAAAAGTTACTGAATTTTGCCACAATCTTGTTGCCAGAACTACGCTCGGTCTGATTCACGCGGGGTCGTGATACGTAGGCAATCCACATAAGATTCGACCACCACTAAAAAGAAAGAAAAAGGTTAAATAACAATAAAGGCTTGCAAAGATAGTCGAAAAAGAAAAAAAAAAAGAGAAGAAAAAGAAAGAAAAAGAAAAAGGGCCGGAATGACGCATGTTAAAGAGTACACGTAGAAAGGGTTATTTGGTTAGGTGCATTGCATCCAACGTGCTATAACATATCTATCAAACTCGGTGAACTAACAAGTTTGTTGCGTATTCCAGAAAGTTTAGCAGTTGGTTTGACAGAATATACTGGCCAGCCATCGCTACCGTACTAGATCCAAAGGACCAGTTACAGTAAGCATGTCGAGTTCTGGCAAGAGTCTCGAGGAAGAAAAATCCGAGCTACAAATCATGAAAGAAGAGGTAGGCCGGTTAAAACAACAGATAACAGAGATGCACCTGGCCTGGGCCAGGGAACAGTCTTCACCAAACCGCCCTACTCTCGCCTCAGCTCCGGAACATCCGCCCATCGATCCTTCGACAAGCGCCCCGAGCTATCCGTACTTTCAGGGGGAAAACCCATATGCCACCCACATTCCACCAGCCAAACCAAATCCTCCTCCAGTCACCCCTGTTTTTGTGGCACCTCCACCTGCTCCTCTGCAAAGGCCGGCCAGCGAGCCATATGTTCAGATCCATGACAACTCTTACTATCCTCCAGAGCCTACTTTCAGGGCTCCTGAACCACAATCACATACACCTCACTGGGATAATCCGGCAGAACCGGAAAAACACTTCCAAAGTTCGGAACACGAGGAAGTTGCCAGAAAAGTTAAAAGCCTGGAGCAGTCCTTTAGGAACATGCACGGTTTAGGCAACCAGGTCAGCGTCGCCTATAAGGATCTGTGTCCATTTCCGGACGTCCAGTTGCCAGCAGGATTTAAAATGCCCAAATTCGACCTATACGAGGGGCATGGTGACCCAGTGGCCCACCTGCGGGGGTTTTGCAGTAAAATGAGAGGGGCCGGAGGACGGGACGAGCTTCTGATAGCCTACTTCGGCCAGAGTCTGGGAGGATCGGCGTTGGAGTGGTACACTAGACAAGATCCCAGTAGATGGTTTACGTGGGATGATTTGGCTCAAGCTTTTATCGGCCAGTTCCAATACAATCTTGAGATAATCCCCGACCGCCTATCGTTGCTAAAATTAGAGAAGAAGCCTGCTGAAAGCTTCAGGGAATTTGGTTTCCGATGGAGGGAACAGGCGGCCAGGGTGGATCCGCCGATGAGAGAGAGCGAGATGGTGGACTACTTCTTGCAGACATTAGAGCCCACCTACTTCGGACATCTGGTAACGTCCGTAGGCAAATCATTCATTGAGGTGATAAAAATGGGGGGTATGATCGAGGAAGGTTTGAAGGCCGACAAGATCATGAGTTACTCAGCACTGAAAGCCACCACTCAAGCTATTCAAAGTGGTACCTGAGGAGTGCTTGGGGAAAAAGAGGAGAGAGGAAGTTGCGGCCGTCGAGTCGGGGCATGGTTCGAGAAATAGAGCCCGCGCCCTGATATAGCCACGCCGACCTCGCCGCCGAGATTACTCCCGCGGCCGTATAGCCGCCCGCGACGTTACTATCCCGCACTCGATCCCCGTTTCTTCGTCCGCGCGTACGCGATCTGTTCTGCGCCCGGTTCGTGCAGCGTGGCGTGCACCGAGCCCCGGAACAATCATCCGCCCCCGAGAGCTACGAGAACCCCTCGGGCGCGAGTTTCCGTCCGAACCGAGGCATTCGGGGGCGACGGGCGCGCGAGGCACGAGCTTTCGCTCCCTGGGAGAGTCGCACACTAGTACGTTCCACCGGTTAAGCGAGTAGGGTTGCTTGAATCCGGTTGAAGCTAAGGCGCCAAACCTGTTCGAAGAACACCGGACCGTTCGGTGAATTGCGCCTACTTGCTCGGGATGTCCGGGACATGATACGAAAAGTGTTGGAGGCCGAAGACGGCCATCCAGGAGCTCGTTGACACCCGCAGGATCGAGGTCCAGACTCCAACAGAGCCCAACATCGACCAAAACCCGCTTCCAACTCATCATGAGACCGATATGATCGAGTTGGTACGGGCGGAGGAAGGAAAGGAGAAAGCCTCTCGGACTGTAATGATGATTAAGTCTAGCGGGGCAGGAACGAGAAAAGGGCCAAGCTATGATGAGTCGCCCAGTTGCAAGAAAGACATACCAGGAGAATCGGAAGCAGGAAAGGAAAGTGTGAACGAAGTACCGGTGAAGCCGGCCAAGATAGTTGTGCCAGGGGCAGCAATCAAGCCCATCTTGACAGTAGCGGGCGTTCGAATGGATCCTTTCATCATCCAGCCAGCAACACAGCTGCCAGTAACTGATAGCCGGGCTGTCCCGTGGAATTATGCTCGGATTACAACGACCTACAGAGGAAAGGAGGTGAAAGAGGAAGTTTGTGAAGCCCAAGGGTTGACCCGCTCGGGGAGATGTTTTGCCCCTGCGGAATTAAGGAAGACCACTCCGGCAGTATTGAAAAAGCCGGTCACTGATGAAGAGGCAGAAGAATTCTTGAAAAAGATGAAGCTGCATGACTATTCTGTCTTAGAGCAGTTGAAGAAGACTCCGGCGCAAATATCATTGCTATCATTGCTGATACATTCTGAAGAACATCGGCAAGCTTTGATGAAAGTCCTGAATGAGGCACATGTACCGGATAAAATCTCAGTGAGCCATTTGGAGAAGATCGCCAATCGGATCTTCGAAGCAAATCGGATCACCTTCACCGATGACGAGTTGCCTGAGGAAGGCACTGAGCATAACGGGGCTTTATATCTTACGGTGAAGTGTGAAGAGGCGGTGGTTACCAAAGTCTTGGTTGATAATGGGTCCAGCGCTAACATTTGTCCTCTCTCCACACTGGGCAAATTGAAAGTAGACATCGGCGGGGTACGCAAGAATAGCGTATGTGTTCGAGGGTTCGACGGAGGAGGCAAAGCATCGGTTGGTGACATAGTGCTAGTCTTGACAATTGGGCCAGTGGAGTTCACCATGGAATTCCAGGTGCTGGACATGGTGGTGTCATATAACCTCCTAATAGGGCGACCATGGATTCATGCCGCAAGAGCAGTTCCGTCCAGCTTACACCAGCTCGTCAAGTTTGAATGGGACCAGCAGGAGATCGTCGTCCATGGAGAGAACGATCCACGATCAGGCACCATCATTCCCTTTGTTGAAACAGAAGAAGACGTTGGGCCGTGGGTGTATCAGGTCTGCGATGTGGTGTCCGCCCACCGAGTTCCGGAAGGGGAATGTATTCCCGGCGACAGAACAATTACTGCGGATGTCATGGTGGCGCATGAAATGTTGCGACATGGTTTCATACCCGGTAAAGGTCTAGGTGCATCTCTGCAAGGAATCATACAACCGGTATCGGTGGTCGAGAACTTGGGAACCTTCGGCTTGGGATTCCAGCCAACCTCGGAGGACATCCGGCGAGCAAAGAAGAGTAAGCAGAAGACATGGGTGCTCTCAAAACCTGTTCCACGCCTTTCCCAATCTTTTATCAGGTCCGGAGCAAGAGGACACCCAGTGACAAAGATTCCCGGTCCTACGATCAGGCCGGATGAAGAGTTCTTCAGGAAGTTCGAGGACCTATTCACGGATGTATGTATGCTCGAGGACGGTGAAGGATCTAGTCACGCCGAGATACAATTCGTGGGACCAAAGGCAAAACTAAATAACTGGAAGGCTACTCCTCTCCCGGTCCGGAAGGAGTCTTGGTAGTTTGTCTTGGATTGTTTTTCTTTCGAAATGTTGTGTTGGGGGTTTGTCCCGGAGTAAAATCTTGTTGTTTTGTTTATTTTTGATTTAAGTTTGCAGTTTGTTTTCCCTTTGTACAATTCCCATCGATGAAATTTGGTTCCTTCGTGTCTAATTTTGTTTATCTTTTCTTCTTTTACTTTTCTGAACAACCTTTCAACTGATCTTAATGATATGGCGTGCTTAAAGATTAATCAATCCGGTCTAGAAAGTCAATCGGGTTTGGAAATAATAACACGTGAAATAAGAAGTGACGAGAGTGAGTCGAGTACGGCGATGATGAAGCGCAGTAGAAGAAATCGGTGAAGAATTAAGTCAACGAGGAAAAACCCAAACCGAATTTAAATGATGCGAGGCGGTTAATCTAGGGAATGCGGATGACGTCAAAGAAACCGGATAAGTGTCCGTATTGAACCCAATCTGAGAGAAGAATTGATGAAAACACTCATGGAGTTTAAAGATATTTTCGCATGGTCGTACGACGACATGCCGGGACTCAGCACTGATCTAGTGGTTCACAAATTACCCACTGATCCGGCATATCCTCCCGTCAAGCAAAAACTGCGGAAATTCAAGACGGAGATGAGTGTGAAGATTAAGGAGGAGGTAACCAGGCAGTTGCAGGCGAAAGTCATTCGTGTCACTCGATACCCTGAATGGTTGGCTAACGTAGTACGGTGCCAAAGAAAGACGGAAAGATCAGGGTATGCGTGGACTATCGCAATCTCGACAAGGCAAGTCCTAAGGATAATTTCCCACTTCCCAATATCCATATCCCGATTGATAATTGCGCCGGACGCGAAATTGGATCCTTTGTGGATTCTGTTATGCGGGATATCATCGGATTTTGATGGATGAAGAGGACGCGAAAAAGACGGCTTTTATCACAGCGTGGGGGACTTATTGCTACTGAGTGATGCCGTTTGGTTTGAAGAATGCGGGAGCAACGTATATGAGGGCGATGACTACGGTATTCCGTGACATGATACACGAGGAAATTGAGGTGTACGTGGATGATGTGATCGTAAAATCCGGACGTCAAGAAGACCATGTTGCTGACCTCAGGAAGTTCTTTCAAAGACCTCGAAGGTACGACATCAAGCTTAATCGGCCAAATGCGCGTTCGGAGTTCCGTCGGGAAAGTTGCTAGGATTCGTCGTCAGCAGACGGGGCATTGAGTTGGACCACTCCAAGATTAAGTCCATTCGGGAGTTACCCCCCGAAGAATAAAACGAGAGGTAATGAGTACGTTGGGAAGGTTGAATTACATCGATAGGTTTATTGCCCGTACTACGACAACTCTGTGAACCCGTATTCGCTCTATTGAAGAAAAACTGTTGCGATAGAATGGACGGCGAGAATGTCGGGGAAGCGTTTGACGGATCAAAGGGTATACGTCAAATCCACCGTACTAGTTCGCACGAGCCGGAGTAGACCACGATTCTTTATCGACGGTGCTTGGAGAGGTCGTTTGGGCTGCGTGCGTGGGCGACGTGATGCTTGCGGCGAGGAAGGAACGGGCCGTTTACTACCTCGGCAAAAGTTTACGGTCCGCGAGGGCAAGTACGCTCGTACGGAAAAGACATGTTGCGCCACGACTTGGGTAGCCAAGGCCGAAACACTGCTTGTCTTCACACCACGTACCTCGTTTCGCGGTTGGATCCGGTTGAAGTATATTTTCCAGAAACCCATGCCTACGGGGAGGTTAGCAAAGTGGCAAATATTACTTACGGAATTCGACATCATATACGTGACAAGGACGGCTATGAAAGCTCGAGCCCTGGCCGATCACTTAGCTGAAAATCCTGTTGATGACGAATACGAACCTTTGAGGACGTATTTCCCGGACGAAGAAGTATTGCAAATTGATGGGTTGGAATTAACCGAGGATCCAGGGTGGAAGCTTTTCTTCGACGGAGCGGCGAACGCAAAAGGAGTCGGAGTAGGGGCGTGCTTATCTCTGAAACAGGACATCATTATCCTGTTACTGCTCGACTGCGTTTTCATTGCACCAACAATATGGCTGAGTACGAGGCATGTATCTTGGGGCTGCGATTAGCGGTGGACATGGATGTACGGGACGTGCTTGGTCTTGGGGGACTCGGACGTTTCTGGTACATCGGATTCGGGGAGAGTGGGAAACCGAGAGATTTAAAGCTTATCCCGTATCGTCGGTCTTGCGTGATGCGACCGAGCGACTTTCGATCGGTAGGGTCGGACACGTCCCGAGAATGCGTAATGAGGTTGCGGACGGCTGCAGCTGCTTTAGCGTCGATGCTACATCAGCCGGACAAGGTTCGTGTCGATCCGTTACATATCCGGGTCCGGAATCAACATGCTTGATTGTAACGTGATAGAGGAAGAGGTGGATGGTGAGCCGTGGTTTCATGATGTCGAGGAATACCTCAGGTTAGGAGTATACCCAGAGCAAGCAACCGGAGATCAAAAGCGAGCTATTCGGCGGTTGGCGAACGGATTTTTCCTTAGTGGAGGGGTGCTGTACAAAAGAACCCCGGACTTGGGATTATTGAGATGTATAGATGCAAATCAAGCCACAACAGTGATGACAGATATACACTCGGGAGTTTGCGGACCACACATGAGCGGATACGTATTGGCAAAGAAGATTCTTCGAGCAGGATATTATTGGCTCACTATGGAGCGGGATTGTATAAGTTTCGTGCGAAGATGCCATCGGTGTCAGATACACGGAGATTTGATTCATTCTCCGCCGACTGAATTGCATACAATGTCAGCACCATGGCCGTTTGTCGCGTGGGGTATGGATGTTATTGGACCTATTGAGCCTGCAGCTTCCAACGGTCATAGGTTCATTCTGGTAACGATTGATTATTTTACCAAGTGGGTGGAGGCCAAAACATTCAAATCAGTGACCAAGAAGGCGGTGGTGGACTTCGTACACTCCCACATCATTTGTAGGTTTGGAATTCCAAAGATGATCATTACGGATAACGGTGCAAATCTTAACAGTGGATTGATGAAAGAGGTATGTCAACAGTTCAAGATTACACACCGAAATTCCACGCCGTATCGCCCGAAAGCAAATGGTGCGGTCGAGGCAGCAAACAAGAACATAAAGAAGATATTGAGGAAAATGGTAGAAGGATCTAGGCAATGGCATGAAAAGCTACCATTCGCGCTGTTGGGTTATCGCACTACCGTCCGGACTTCGGTAGGTGCAACTCCTTACTTGTTGGTATACGGGACTGAAGCAGTAATACCCGCAGAAGTTGAGATTCCCATCCCTCCGAATTGTCGCTGAAGCTGAGATTGATGACGACGAGTGGGTCAAAACCCGATTAGAGCAATTGAGCTTGATCGATGAAAAGAGATTGACGACAGTATGTCATGGCCAATTGTATCAAAAGAGAATGGCGAGAGCATACAACAAGAAGGTACGTCCCAGGAGATTTGAAGTGGGACAGCATGTGTTGAAGAGAGTTCTACCACATCAGGCCGAGGCGAAAGGCAAGTTCGCTCCAAATTGGCAGGGACCTTTTGTGGTGACTAGAGTATTATCCGACGGCGCTCTATGTTTGACTGATGTCGAGGGAAGATGCACCGATATGGCTATCAATTCTGATGCAGTTAAGAGATATTATGTGTAATTCTTTAATGCATTTGTCAACGTTTGGTTTCGTTTGTGTGTACTTGGCATTTTTCGGAGAATGAAATGACAAAGGCAATTTTTCTACTACCCAAACACTTTAACCTTTGTTTCCCCATTTGAGCCTTAATTATTCTTTCATATACCCTCTTTCGGAATCGTAACAGAATAGAAAAGAAACAAAGAAGTAATACAAGAAAAAGTGAACTACGTTCGACCTGATTCCTCAAGAAGGATACGTAGGCGCCACACGGCTCGGTCGTAATAAAATAAAAATCAAAAATCCCCCAAGCAACAAAACTGGGGCAGAAGTCATTGTTTCGTTTGAAAGATAGTGTGGATTCGAAAGTTGTAATGAGCTAACCGTTTGAGGTTAAACCCCTTTTTCTTTAGCCTCACGCGTAGAAACCACATTAAGAACCAAAAAGACCTCTCGATCAGTATTTGAGAAATGCCAAGTCATGCAAATGAAATTACGAATGACATCCCGACCCTCGATTGAATCCAGGATGCACAAGCCGAAAGGGGATAACGCTCTAGAGGGAATCTCAGGGGTGATACCCCGCCGCGAGGAAAGAAAGCATAAATGAGAGAGTCTTAACGGTGAAAACCCTCGCGGGCACCTTAAGGCGAAGGAAGTCGAGAGAAGTAAAATGAGAGAGTCTTACGGTGAAAACCTTTACGGGCACCCTAAGGCGACGGGAGATAGAGAGAAATGAGAGAATCTCGTTAGTGAAAACCCTTTGAAGGGCACTATGAGGTGGCAGGAGGAGATGGTCACAAGATGTCTGCATGAGACAAGGTTTGGACATCCGTTTACCTCTAGCAGGACGCGGTATTAGAAAGTGATTGATATGAATAGATTGGGTAGTTTAATCTCAAAGGCGCGGCATAACATTGGATCAGGCACACATTCAGATAAGTTTTCCTATTTTTGAGTTCGGAAAAGTTTTTCTCTTCTTTTGTCATTTGCGGTCAGTATTCTTTTCTTTTCTTTCATTTTCGAAAATTGATTTTTCAAAGCTTACTACCAAGTCTCCCGAAGCAGTATATTGAAAGTGAATAGGCATGGAACGAGGCAATGAGACAGAAGTCGTTACGATAGTGAGATTGGGATGACAGGCCGAGTGGAAGGTTCGCAAGAATTATGGAGTATGATGGACACGTGTGGCATGTCCGAAAGATGATTTCACGCAACAGATCACCGGCTAAAAAGAGTCGGACCAAACCAAAGAGTGGAATAAAAGGAAAGATGAGAGGTCGTTCGTGGAAAAAGCATCGTCCCGAGCAAGCGTCAACGTCGTCCTCAAAGTTCGAGAGAGGCCAAGCAGCTGAAAGAGGATGGCCTCAACAAGAGTGGCACGACCGCTCACTGCGTTTTGAAACTAACAATTTTTCTTTGATTTAAAGCAGGAAAAGAGGGTTCGTTGGCGAGAAAGCCTACCATCCAGAAGTTTATCAAACTGGGGCAGAAAATTTTCTCCTGTTGCGAAAATTTTCTGGAAAGCAAGACTCAGAGGATAAGTGTAGAAAGCAACACAAGACGGAATGATCTTTGAGCCCGGTATCACCCCCAGCAGTCGTGGGAAAATAAAACAATGGCTTCGAGATTCCTCCAGCAGTATTACATTCCATAATTTGCTCGAGGGAGCAAAAGTGTGAGTACCAGAGGAGGTGTGGGAAGAAGGAAGAGAATAAGGGGTGAAGGAAACAAAGAATGCTTCCTCAGCAGCATCACCCCCAGCAGGCGAGTAAACAGTTCCGAAAATATCCCCAGCTGCCAGAAGAAGGGTAACACGACCTAGGGGAAAGCAATTCCAAGACAGGATAATTCAGAAGTGAAGGTGGTCCGAGAGGTAACGCAGGAGGAAGAAAATGGTACAAGAGGCGAAGGAAGGTAATCGAGATAGGATGAAATCAGTGAGATTGTAATTGAAGTCAGCCGCCTGGAGAATGGAGTGGCGATTTAATTTTGAAGTAGTAGTTGAAGTCGGGGAGCGCGCTTGGAGAATGGAGTGGCGATTTAATTTTGAAGTTGTAGTTGAAGTCGGGGAGCCCGCCTCTGGAGAATGGAGTGGCGATTTAATTTTGAAGTTGTAGTTGAAGTCGGGGAGCCCGCTCGGAGAATGGAGTGGCGATTTAATTTTGAAGTTGTAGTTGAAGTCGGGGAGCCGCACTGGAGAATGGAGTGGCGATTCGATTTTGAAGTTGTAGTTGAAGTCGGGGAGCCAGCCTCGGAGAATGGAGTGGCGATTTAATTTTGAAGTTGTAGTTGAAGTCGGGGAGCCGCACGGAGAATGGAGTGGCGATTCGATTTTGAAGTTGTAGTTGAAGTCGGGAAGCACTTTGGAGAATGGAGTGGCGATTTAATTTTGAAGTAGTTGAAGTCGGGGAGCCCGCCCGAAGAATGGAGTGGCGATTTAATTTTGAAGTTGTAGTTGAAGTCGGGAAGCCCGCCTGGAGAATGGAGTGGCGATTTAATTTTGTAGTAGTTGAAGTCAGGGAGCCCGCCTGGAGAATGGAGTGGCGATTTAATTTTGAAGTAGTAGTTGAAGTCAGGGAGCCCGCCTGAAGAATGGAGTGGCGATTTAATTTTGAAGTAGTAGTTGAAGTCGGGAAGCCCGCCTGGAGAATGGAGTGGCGATTTAATTTTGAAGTAGTAGTTGAAGTCAGGGAGCCCGCCTGGAGAATGGAGTGGCGATTTAATGTCGAAGTTGTAGTTGAAGTCAGGGAGCCCGCCTGGAGAATGGAGTGGCGATTTAATGTTGAAGTTGTAGTTGAAGTCAGGAAGCCCGCCTGGAGAATGGAGTGGCGATTTTAATTTTGAAGTAGTAGTTGAAGTCAGGAAGCCCGCCTGAAGAATGGAGTGGCGATTTAATTTTGAAGTTGTAGTTGAAGTCAGGAAGCCCGCCTGGAGAATGGAGTGGCGATTTAATTTTGAAGTAGTAGTTGAAGTCAGGGAGCCCGCCTGGAGAATGGAGTGGCGATTTAATTTTGAAGTTGTAGTTGAAGTCAGGGAGCCCGCCTGGAGAATGGAGTGGCGATTTAATTTTGAAGTAGTAGTTGAAGTCAGGGAGCCCGCCTGGAGAATGGAGTGGCGATTTAATTTTGAAGTAGTAGTTGAAGTCAGGGAGCCCGCCTGGAGAATGGAGTGGCGATTTAATTTTGAAGTTGTAGTTGAAGTCGGGGAGCCCGCCCTGGAGAATGGAGTGGCGATTTAATTTTGAAGTAGTAGTTGAAGTCGGGGAGCCGCACGGAGAATGGAGTGGCGATGCGTGTTAATTCGGTGGAGAAGCGGTAGAATGTAACAGGAATCTCCGGCATGAATCCAAGTTCGTAAGAAGAGACGAAGCATCAGAAGGAACGCCAAGTCAGACAAGATGGCGAGGAGCGCGACAAGATCAAGTTAAAAAGGATAGATAAGAACTTGTAGTACTGTAACTTAGTCTAGCTTCTTGTTTTTGTTGCTTAGCGCGGTGTAACAAGGAAATCAGCTAAGCAGTGAGTACTGTAACCCGAACGGAGAAATGCAATAGAATAGTAACTCGAGGGGGAGTGAGTTCAACGGTGGAGAGTCTGAATGAGGATTCAACTCTAAGGTACCATGGACAAGCCTATTTGCTTAAAATAGATGAGCAACTATTGTTATGTCTCTCTCCTACATTCTATCACAGATAGTGAATGGTCAACCCATGGCTCAACTCGTTACATCTGAAGTCAATACGGAGGCTGAGTAGTGAAAGAGTGCGTTGTGAGCACGTGATTTTTGCCTTACTTGAGAAGTACTCCCGGAAAATTCAAAAATAAAAATAGTTTCGTGTTGGGTATGATTTTTGTGATTTTGTGTTATTTTATCTTTTGTGTGCACGTTTATTTATTTAAATTAAAAAATACAAAAAAATATATGCTAAGTTTTGCATTTTTAGTGTTTGATATCGAAGTCATGTGATTTACATTTTTAGGTGATATATAATTGTGTGGGATAATTGTAGGCATATATATATATATATATATACATGTACATATATGTATGTGTAGTAATGAGATCAAATTGGGCCATAGTTTAGTCCAGGAAAACCAGGCCCAAACGAATCCCAATCCGTCCAGCATCTATCATTGTGGCATTCGATCTGGACCGTTGGATTTTATTATCCAACGGCCCGGATTAATCCTTTAATTCCAACATACACTCAGCCTATGACTTAACCAAACGACGCCGTTTGGTTTAAGTGAGGAGATCCTGATCGTTGATCAAGTGATCCAACGATCAGGATTTAACTTCTCCAAAACATATATAAACTCGTTCCATACCCCGCCCCCCCCCAAGCCAGACCCCCCTCTCCCTTCATCTCCTTCAGGAGCTCTCAGAGACCTAGCGTAACGCCGCCGTGCCCCGCCTGCCGGAAATCGCCTCACGGCGGTTCCGGTAGGCCAATCACCACCAAACCAATGCCAAAACCTTCCCCTCACCTCCCCCATCACGAACCCAGCCTCCACTAACCTCGAATCATGCCGGAGCTCCTCGAATCTTCATTTGAAGATTCGAGTCAAACTCGAACCAATGCCAAATCACCCCAAATTCACACCACGGTCTCCTCACACCTCCCCCACACTCCCATTGACATTGGTTTGCTTCGAATCTAACCAAAAATGCAAAAGCCCCAAATCCGAGCCCAAGAACCCTAATTTTGAAGAAACTCAATTCAAGCCGGGTTAACCGTAATTGAAGTCCAAGGGACTTTAGTCTAGGTGTTCTCAATCGAGAACATCTTGATTAAAGCCCGTTTGGCTTCAATAATGCCACATCTTAGTTCGAAGCTTGGTCGGCACATTTCTTACGAGGTATTCATTTCTTCTTTGGTCGATTTAATTCGATTTTGTGAATATGTGTGTTTGTTTTATTCATTGCTTCGGTTCTCATGCTTTTAATTTCTCATATCCGTTGGTCTGTTCTCCTCCTTTGAGGCCTTTTATTTGGCCAATTCCCTCTGTTTTTAGTAGTTAAAATGAATCATAGGTTCGATGTGATTAAAGTCGTCAAGGAATTAGTTCGTAGTATTGATCCCTGAATCTGCCTGTATGCAATTCATTAGTGTAGGGGCTGGTTACTGTTTGATTCAGATTAAAGGGAATTAGTTGGTTGTAGTTAACAGGTTAATTTTTAAATCACACACCCATACAAGGGCTAGTGGAACCTGCACAGCAGGGCATCCCACTGAACACTGCCACCAGCGTTGTTTAATGTTTGAGTCCATACTTTGGACAGTAGATAGTGGGTTTGCAGGGAATATGATGGGTTGGGGAGTCAGGGTAGGGGGTAACCCTAGGGGCTGCTGGTCAGCTATAAGATGGGAGACAATCTGAGAGTAAAAGGGGAGACCTGAGAATAACTAGAGAAAGAGATAGAGTGTGATAAGTAGAGCACCTGGAGAGCAAAATCACAGTCATAACTAGAGAGAAAAACAGATACAAAGATACAAAAAGAAGCTACTGTTTCATTGGCTTCTGGACTGTTTCGTGGTTTTGATCCAGTGTCTGAGATTTGGTCGTTGGTTTGTTGTTGTTCTTGTGTTGTTGGTAGTGCTGGGCCTTTGCTTTAGCTGATTCAGTGTTGAGTGTTGTGATAGTTTTGGTATTTGCTGCTGGTTCATTCGATTGCTGCCACTGGTAGTGTTTGCTATTGGTTTAGTTGAATGCTGCCACTAGTCGTTGCTACTGTTGTATTCATTTGGTGCTGCTGGTTCAGTTTGAGGGCTGTGGTAGTTCCGGTGTTGGTGGCTGCTGTTAGTCATTGTTGTTGTTGCTGTGTGTTGTTACTGTTTGGTCCAAATATTGTTGTTGGTTCAATATTGTCGGGGTTGGTCTAGTTTGCTACTGGTGTATCATTGTTTGTTGCTGCCTGGTTGTTTATTGCTGCTTGGGTTCAAGTTTTAGTCACTAATTCAGTGATTGATAAAGTTCGATTACTGTTGGTTGTTGGGTCGTAGTTGATTCACTGGTTGTTGTTGCTGTTGGTTTACTGTGGTTGTTATTGGTCTTTGATTGTTGCCCCTGTTACTGTTCTTGTTGCTGTTGCTGCATTGCCATTGCTCACTCTTCCTTGTTCTTCCGCATTCCAGGTACACACCTCTGTTATTGTAGTTCCTTGGTTCGAAAAGAATGAAGTTTGAAGCTTATGCATAAAGTCTATTGAAACATGTAGTCGTCTAAAGTCCTTATGTTTTAATTACATTCTGTTATTCTCTAGTTAAGCTTGTATTGCTAATCTTGGTTATGGAAAAGTATAGTTAGGCCAAAAATACACTGTCGTTAGATAAGCACGTGAATCTGAATTAGACTGTTGTACCTCTATTCAATCTTCTCTGCTCGTGTGCGTAATCTCCAAATCTGTTAACGTTAGATCTTATGTTAAAAGCAAGATTAACTAGGGAGTTGTTACTCAACGGAATGACGTAATTAGATTAAAAAGAGTCGGGGGTGCATTTCATGTGACCCGACCCCAATTTTGGGCAAGAATAAACAAAGCGTGTCAGGAACCACAGGCGCATTTCATGTGGTGTGGTTCGTAGCAAGTTTTAAGTAATTTGGAATCAACTCTTAAGTAAGATACAGTGGGACGTAGTTCGCTTTAGATTTGAATCGAAGGTACGCCTCGCCCGATAGTTACACTAATCACATAGCCGTCATAAATGTACATATAAATACTTAGATTTCGAGATGCGTCGTTTCTTAACGAATATCACGCCTTTCTCAACAGTGTAAATAAGTAGTCGATCCGGGCGCATATTTTAGTCTTACCTTTTTAAATACGGGTGTGCATTTCATGTGACCCAAATCCAAACCCCGAAATGTTGAATAAGAATATGTTGAGGATCCGGGTGCATTTCATGTGACGTGATTCGAAAGCATATTTTTAAGCAACTTTCTCTTTCGTAAATCACAACCAATAATAAAAGCGGTAAAGGGGTATTAACTTGCACTAAGTACATAATTGTAAAAAGCGGATAGATAAGCCAAACACGACAGTTGAGCGACCGTGCTAGAACCACGGAATTCGGGAATGCCTAATACCTTCTCCCGGGTTAATAGAATTCCTTATCCGGATTTCTGGTTCGCGGACCGTTAAATAGAGTCATTCTTTTCCTCGATTCGGGATTTAACCGGTGACTTGGGACACCATAAATCTCCCAAGTGGCGACTCTGAAATAATTAAAATAAATCCCGTCTCGATTGTCCTTTAATTGGAAAAACTCTTTGCGTCCTTGCGGGTGCGTAAAAAGGAGGTGTGACACCATAATTT
Organism: Nicotiana noctiflora; assembly: GCA_032618575.1. NCBI lineage: Eukaryota > Viridiplantae > Streptophyta > Magnoliopsida > Solanales > Solanaceae > Nicotiana > Nicotiana noctiflora. Next base: position 35,420 of record JASVEL010004849.1, read on the forward strand.
AAAGGATATTTACAAAAGTTATTTCCTTCATTTCCATAATCATCACCATCTCTGGAGGACTTTCATACTCTGATTTGTGTTTCCAATCTGCCTATGCCCACAGACTAAAATCAAGATAATGACGATAATATTGGGCACAAATGACATAATATCTTTACCCTGCATCAACATACCTTATAACAAATGCACCACAACTTGTGTTCCCTATCTGTTTTGTTGATTCTTTCCAGTGTAAGAACAAATGGTTTATACTCATGCCCAAATGTAGGATGCAAGTCACCAAATTTACAATACTCCAAAACCATAGGAATAAATTCCTGATATTGAAGAACCTGCTTCTTTATAACTTGATAATCATATCCCTGGTACGCAGAATCATACACATCTATGGTCTTCTCATTCAAGTCTAACACTGGCAGGTAATAATGAGTACAACAATCAAACTTAACTTTACCATCGACAATTGGTGCAAGAATTCGAATCAGATAGAAAACTTTATCAACAGATGACCATGGAATCCCACATCTACGATTCTCACCCAATACATTCTGAATAAGAGAAAATCCCAATCTTACATTCCAAAATTCAAACTCAGTAAACTTTTCTGGACGTTTATGCTAGTCTTTATATGCAAACTCCAAAGTGTCACTAAAGCCCAAATCTGTTGTTGAAGCAAATGGATAATTATTGATGTGATAAATATGCTTCTTACTCAAAAAATACATTAACACATCTATGTGCTGAATATAAAACAAAAAAAAAATATGTCAAATGTAATATTAAAGAAAATGAAAAGTTCACAACATAAAAGATATATACATACCGCATCACTTAATATATACTTATCATCTACAATCTCTTTAAAGAACATTCTTGATTTTACTTTCTCATTGTAAAGTTTGTATGGCTTTGCATGCAGTACAGGATATTTTTTGTAAATATCAGTTTCACCCCTAAAATAACAAGGACAAAACAAATATCAAAAACAAAAAAAAGTGAAATTTTAATAACATATATATTAAATAAAAATACATTAACTAAATATCAAAACTCACTTTGGTAGACGACCTCTTCTCTTGTTCTCCTTTAAATATTCTTCAAAATTATCCTCAGCATGTCTGATTGTTTTACGATAATGCTAGCAACATCTTCAAACATATTTTCGATTCCAATTCAGACCATTAGATGTTCCTTTATATGGTGACTTTAAATGCCAACTGGCATTACGTTTTCTTTTTCCTCTACCAAGAAATTCTTCCTCTACCAAGGTAGTTTTGGAGTATTGTAAATTTGGTGACTTGCATCCTACATTTGGGCATGAGTATAAACCATTATCCTCAGCACGCCCAAATGTAGGATGCAAGTCACCAAATTTACAATACTCCAAAACCACCTTGGTAGAGAAAGAATTTTTTGGTAGAGAAAAAAAAACGTAATGCTAGTTGGCATTTAAAATCACCATATAAGGGAACATCTAAAGGTCTGAATTGGAATCCAAAATATGTTCGAAGATGTTGTTGGCATTATCGTAAAACAATCAGACATGCTGAGGATAATTTTGAAGAATATTTAAAGGAGAACAAGAGAAGAGGTCGTCTACCAAAGTGAGTTTTGATATTTAGTTAATGTATTTTTATTTAATATATATGTTATTAAAATTTCACTTTTTTTTTTGTTTTTGATATTTGTTTTGTCCTTGTTTTTTAGGAGTGAAACTGATATTTACAAAAAAGATCCTGTACTGCAAGCAAAGCCATACAAACTTTACAATGAGAAAGTAAAATCAAAAATGTTCTTTAAAGAGATTGTAGATGATAATTGTACATTAACTGATGCGGTATGTATATATCTTTTGTGTTGTGAACTTTTCATTTTCTTTAATATTACATTTGACATATTCTTTTTGTTTTATATTCAGCACATAGATGTGTTAATGTATTTTTTGAGGAAGAAGCATATTTATCACATCAATGATTATCCATTTGCTTCAACAACAACAGATTTGGGCTTTAGTGACACTTTGGAATTTGCATATAAAGACTAGCATAAACGCCAGAAAAGTTTACTGAGTTTGAATTTTGGAATGTAGGATTGGGATTTTCTCTTATTCAGTATGTATTGGGTAAGAATCGTAGATGTGGGATTCCATGGTCATTTGTTGATAAAGTTTTCTGTCTGATTCGAATTCCTGAACCAATTGTCGATGGTAAAGTTGAGTTTAATTGTTGTACTCATTATTACCTGGCAGTGTTAGACTTGAATGAGAAGACCATAGATGTATATGATTCTGCGTACCAGGGATATAAGTATCAAGTTATAAAGAAGCAGGTTCTTCAATATAAGGAATTTATTCCTATGGTTTTGGAGTATTGTAAATTTGGTGACTTGCATCCTACATTTGAGCATGAGTATAAACCATTTGTTCTTTCACTGGAAAGAATCACCAAAACAGATAGGGAACACAAGTTGTGGTGCATTTGTTATAAGGTATGTTGATATGTTGATGCAGGTTAAAGATATTATGTCATTTGTGCCCAATACAATCAAATATTATCGTCATTATCTTGGTTTTAGTCTGTGGGCACAGGCAGATTGGAAACACAAATCAGGGTATGAAAGTCCTCCAGAGATGGTTGGTGATGATTATGGAAATGAAGGAAATAACTTTTGTAAATATCCTTTAAATTATGGTAGTTTTGAAATGTAAATGCCATGATAAACATAGTTTTTTAATTATATGTTAAATATTAATACTTTGTTGATATATATGCAGAATTTGTAGTTTGAATTTTAAAACTTTTTGCTTCCTTTATGTTGCAGAATCTAATATGTGAAAGTATGTCATTCAGTAAAGTTTATAGAATTGGAGTTCTTATTTTGGTTGTTTGCTGTAAAACATGCTGGATATATGTCATGTTAAAGTATAATATCCAGTATTTTATAGTGGCACAAACAAAAACTCTTCTGCTTATAGTAATCCAAATTTTTTTATTATAAATTCGTCCAAACTTATGTTGTAAATACTATTTATGAAGCCATATAAACTAGTATATTATAATGGAGAAGTTGAAAATAATTTCTAGAACAATTGAGAGAAATTACATAATTTAATATTTTATTCCAGTAGATTATACTGGAGAATCTAATATGTGAAAGCATATCATCCAGTAAAGTTTATAGAATTGCAGTTCTTATTTTGGTTGCTTCCTGTAATACATGCTGGAAATATGTCATGTGAAAGAATAATCTCCAGTATTTTTATATTGGCTGAGCACAATCAAAAACTCTTCTGTCTATAGTAATCCAAATTGTTTTATTATAAAATCGTCCAACTTATGCTGTAAATACTATTTATGAAGGCATATAAGCCATTTATATTATAATAGAGAATTTGAAAATAATATCTAGAACAATTGAGAGTAATTACATAATTTAATATTTTTATTCCTGTAGATTATACTGGAGGTATATATGTTAAAAGCACTACGTCCAGTTTTTTATATTGCCTGACAACAATCAAAACTATTCTGCCTGTAATAATTCAAATTTTTTTTGTTATAAATTCGTTCAACTTATGACGTAAATACTATTTATGAAGCCATATAAGCGAGTATATTATAATGGAGAAGTTGAAAATAATATCTAAAACAACTGAGAGAAATTAAATAATTTAATATTTTATTTGCTATAGATTATACTGGAGGTGTATATGTTTAAACCACTACGTCCTGTATTCAATACTGAATGTGAATAATTCTAATTATTTTACCCTAATTACTTGATAGCTTCCTGTAGATTATACTGGTGAATCTAATATGTGAAAGCATATCATCCAGTAAAGTTTATAGAATTGGAGTTCTTATTTTGGTTGCTTACTTAATACATGCTGGAGATATCTCATGTGAAAGAATAATATCCAGTATTTTATACTGGCTGATTACAATTAAAAACTCTTCTGCCTATAATAATCCAAATTTTTTTATTATAAAATCGTCGAACTTATGTTGTAAATACTCTTTATGAAGCCATATAAGCGAGTATATTATAATGGAGAAGTTTAAAATAATATCTATAACAATTGAGAGAAAATAAGTAATTTAATATTTTATTTCTGTAGATTATACTGGATGGATATATGTTTAAACAACTACGTGCTGTATTTAATACTGGATGTGAATAATCCTAATTATTTCACCTAAATTCGTCCTGTTTTGTTTACTTCCTATAAAAATATAGTGGAAATACTACTGACGATGTGATATAATTCAGTATATTATAATGTATAATTGGAAAATAATGGAAACTCGGTAATTAGAACAATTTACTGGAATTAAACAATTTAATATTTACTTTCCTGCATATAAATTTAAAGGTAACTTTTTAAGGTGTGTTTTATTTTAATAGGGGCAGAGAAATATAACTTTCGCACATTCCAAGAAGAAAATTATTTTCTAAACGACACGCTACTAAAGCGTATCTCTAATTTCCAAACAACTTGAGCATTTTATGGGTACAAAGCACTCTCTCAAGCGTAAAAAACCTATTCATCCAATCTCAGTTTCATCAAATTTTTCCGAATTTGTTATGGAGAACGAAAACTATTCTCTTACAATGTTAGAACCTTATATAAAAGATGCTCCAAGTGCATATGCAGTTGTTGTTAGTTCAGAACGGACTCATTCACAAAGGGCTAAAGCACGAAATACTTCGAATACCTCTGGGTTAGATAGTATTAGAAAAACGCGTTCTCAGAGTTCTAAGGAATGCGAAATTAGTGGTTCCAAATGTATTAAGAAAGCAGTAGTTGATGTTTCTCAAAATAATATAAAGCCTACAAAAAAAAGGAATGATTCTGAATCAAGTACTCATACGAGAAGGAATTCCAAATCATTTTTGAAGGTAAAATATATTACATATTATTTTATTTTATTGCATGTAATTATACTTATATATGTATCTTTATTCTTTTGCAGCTAAATGCAAGTGATAGACCAATACTTGGCAATAACTTCAATTCTGAGATTGTTAGAAATTTGAGAACAAAATTGTCAACCACGCAACTTGAACTTTTTTAACTTGTTTTGGTTATTTGTTGAATTTGCCTAGTATAAAACTTCAAACACAGTTAATATATTATTTGTTAACAAAGGAGGTAGAAAAAGGGAAAGCGAATCAAATGGTGTTTTTTGTGAATGGGGTAAAGCTACATTTTCGATTGGCAGAGTTTGCTTTTGTAACTGGATTGAAATGTAGTCGCGACATACAGGTTTGTACTGAAGTTAGGCAAAACAATAATGGTTCCATTGCAAAGTACTTTAAGGATTACCCTACTGTTTCTAAAGAACACCTTGTGGATTGTTTTCTTACAAAAACATTTGACTCTAATGAAGATGCTATTAAGATAGCAGTGCTATTTGTTATATATTCATTCCTTTTTTCTATTAAGAACACCAAACATATTGATAAGAAGTACTTGGAATTGGTTGACAAGGGTGATTACAATAGTTATCCATGGGGAATAGATTTATACGAGGAAACAGTGAGAACAATGTCAGGTATTTTGGATAAGCAACGACAGTATTATTGGATTTCAGGAGTCCCTTATGCTGTTCAAGTATGGTTCTACGAATGTTTTGGAAACTTGGATAGTTATGTTGTTGTTAGGTGTCAAAATATATATCCACCAATTCTTCGATGGAGTGTTACACGGCAGCTGAAATTTGAAGAGCTAAACGATAAGCTATATGGATTACCATCTGAGAAGGTAATATAATTTATTTTTTGTGTTTGTCATATATTAAGATTTACTTTTGCTATATATAATTCTTTTATTAAAATTTAGTAAATTGTATGTATGTAGTTGAATTTAAAGAATATCTCTCTTGAGAATGAGATTGAGGATAATGTTGATCAGATACACGTTACTTCAGATGATATTTTGTCGATCGTCCACTTGAGATTTTAAAAAGGCAGTGCAAAATGATTATTAATGAGAATGCTAAAAGGAAAGGGACGCCGTCTAAGGTTTTGGAGAAAAAGGGAAAAGATGATAATAATTTGAAGAAACAGAGGAAAGATGTTAATGAAACATCAAAAATGAAAAGTATTGGTGCTAATAATTTGGAGAAGCAAAGTATGGACAATGTCTCTAATAGTATTAATGTTACGGCAGGAAATAAAAAAAGTGGAAAAGTGGTGGAGAATCTTCAAAAACAAAATCAAGGTATAGGTGAAGCCTGTGTTGACCCGTCAACGAAACATAGTGAGTGTTATACTCAATTTAAGATTTTGCAAGATGGCCAAGATAAATTGAGGAAAGAAGTATCATCATTGAAGAAGGAATACAAGAAAGAACTTGTGGTTTTAAAAAATTATCTTGATGGGAAATTTCTTCCCAGTCAATCCGTTCATCCTGCACATCTATCATATGTCGTATACAAGTCCATAGTTTAATTAAAAAAAACACATATAGTACTCATCATTGGTTTGTTCAGCATTGAAGCTAACCACTGATATCAAAAATGGTAAGCTCAACTCCACAAGTTTTAACACTCAATCGCAAGAATGACTTCCTAAAAGGAGTGAAGATTGCAAAAATGTCAAAAACTTCTGCATCACCTAACTCCAAGAGGATTAAGAAATATGTTTCACCATATCATGATAATTTTACTTTAATTTTGGTTGGATTTTTTCCTTAAACCAATTAAACTCCCTCACTCCATTTCCCCCTCTCTACAATAACAATAACAACTACCTTCAATCCCAATCTAGCTAGTTGGCTACATGACTCCTCTATATCCATTGTGCTTTTTCTAATATGCCAACAACTTATCTTTTAAGACAAATTATGGTTTTCTAAAACTAAAGGTTCTCTAAACATCACCCTTATCCCTAAACTGACATATAAATCTCTAACCAAACTAAATAAACTCCTGACAAGCACCAAAGCAAATATAACTGTCCAACGCCAACCAAATCTATATCTCAACTAGTCAGTGTAGCCTATATGAATCCTCTGCTTCTACTGTGTTCTTAAGTAAATTTGCATGGATTTCAAGGATAATGACCAAACCAAAAGTTGTGATTAGAATAGACTTCAAGAATTTCTTCATCTAGAAGTTTTGCAATCCTAACCTAGTATGTCACAACGACGCCCAAGATTTGGATGTGCTCAAATGTGCCACATAATGAGAGGCTAAATTTTTTTACCCCCTCTGTGGCATTCTATTCAACAGAAACTGATTGTGCACAAAGGTTAACAAATTAAATCAACTGATGTATGCCTTTTACGTTATATTTTTTAGTGAAGATATTACCATTCAAATTATATTGGAAATGCATTAACGTACAAGTTAAAATTTTGTGTAACTCGATGAAAACATGACATCATGTATAATGTATTCATGTTAGAACTTGGACTATTAATAAAATTTCAACTCTTTCAAAAATATGAAATTGCATCACATACTACTCCTTCTATTTCGATTTATATGAGTCTTTTATTTTGGTTGTTCCATCAATATATCATATTACACAGACTTTCACAAATTTCAAAATTTACATTGACTAACCAATCAAACTTTAATGTGATGTTTTCTCTGTCAAACACGCATTGCATGTATCGCCTAAATAGCAACTACCACTTATACTATATACAAATCAAATGAACATCTTGAATTCCAAGCCCAATCAAATATGAGGGAGAATTAATGGAAGTGACTTATATAAAAAGAAAGTGAGTCAAATATTATAGATTTTTCAAATTAGAAAGTGTGATGGAGGGAATACAATTTTTTTCTTTCTTAAGGCCTTGTTCATGTCAGCCCATGCCAGCATGTACACCTAAGTTGCTCGGACACGGGTTCGGGTGTCCGACACGGGTGCGGATCTAAAGGTCGGATCCTTCGAGATGTAAATTCTAAGATTCGGGGATACGGATCCTAGTGTGGATACGGGTGCGGGGATCCAGCTAAAATTAATTCAAAAATATAAAAATATCTCTAAATTTATAAGAAATTTAGTGGAATACTTAGCATAGCTTGTAAAGTGTGTATTTCTTTTTTATTCTCAAGTTATAAATAAGTAATGGATTGAAATCGTAGATAAGGTATGTTATTTTCTTCATGTTTTATCCTAGTTTTGGTTCTGATTTCGGGAATCAAATTGTATCTTGTATCGAATTTTTCCGTCCGTTGTGGTCAAAGTACCCAAAAGTGTTTGACCATATCCGATACGGATCCCATACCCACACCCATACTAGTGTCGTGTCGACACGGGTGCGGCACCTAAACTGAAGTGTCGGAGCAACTTAGATGTACACAACAGGCATACCATTTCTTTCATGTTATTCAAACATCAAGAAGCACACTTCCTATACGAAAAAAATGGCTGCTATTTTATTCATTATAGCAATTTGTGCCCATTAAGGGTGTGTTTGGTAGGAAGGAAAACATTTTCCGGAAATTTTTTTCCAATTTTCCCATGTTTGGTTGGCTTAAATGTTTTGGAAAACACTTTCCTCGTGAACTCATTTTCCTCCAATTGGAGGAAAATGTTTTCCCTATCAAAAGAAGGGAAAACATTTTCCAAAACTCTTCTTCAACCTTCCGACCCTATTCCGATCCCCACCAACCCCATCTACCCCACCCATAACCTACCCCACCCACCCACCCACGCACCCTACCCCATCCTACATAGAAATATTATTAAGAGTACTTTCTTTTCATGATGTAGATAGATTGCTTTCTTTTTAATTTCAAGAAAATGAGTATATTTTTTTTTTGTAATGTAAAAAAGTATTTTCATTCATTTCAACAAAAAAAAGTACTTTCTTTTCATGACGTAGAAAAAAGTATGTTCTTTCATTTCAACAAAAAAAAATTCTTTTATTTTCTTTCATTTCAACAGAATGATGTAGTAAAAAATATTTTCTTTCGTTTCTAACAAAATGAGTATTTTCTTTTCATGATGTAGAAAAAGTATTTTCTCTCATTTTAACAAAATGAGTACTTTTTCATGTTGTAGAAAGAGTACTTTCTTTTTCAAACAAAAAAAATTGTATTTTCTTTTTGTTATGTAACACGAATTTCAACATTATTTTTACGTGAAAAAGTAAAGCAGTACAGTAGTCCCTTTGGGTTTGTGTGAATTTTTAAAAGATAATTAAACTCTTAAAGAAAATAGTGTCCTCAAAACGTTGGGTATTTGGGGTTTTGGGAGGGGGAGGGGGGAGGGAGCAAGAAACATGGGAATTTGGGAGAGAAGGGTAAGAAAAGTAGCATAAAAAATTATTTTCCTAAAAAATTGTAACGACCCGGCCCGTCGTTACGGGAGTTATCGCCCCGTTTTCTTCATTTAATACTTCAATATGCGAATTTATACGTGTTTGGAGAGTTAGAAGCAAATCGGAGAGAATTTAGATAGAAATGAGGCCACAAACCTCTTTATGAGAAGGATAGTTTGGAAAAGTCAACTGAATGTTGACCCATGGGTTAGACAGTTCGGAATTGAATTCTGATGATTCAACTAGTTTCGGAGTATCATTTATGACTTAGGAGAGCAATCGGAATCGAATTCGGAGGTCCGGTGTAGTTTTAGGCTTGAATTGGTTAAGGTTGAATTTTGATGAAATCCGAACGGTAGGTGAGATTTTTATCCGGGAGTCGGAATGGAATTCTGACAGTTGCAGTAGCTCCGTTAGATGATTTTGGATGTGTCTGCAAATTTTCAGGTCATTCGGAGGTGTTTAGGTCGGGTTTTGGATCGAATGTTAGTTTCGGAAGTTTTGAAGAAACTTAGGCTTGAATCCGTGTGGAAATGGTAACTTTGATGTTTACGATGGTGTTTTTATGTTACGAGCAAGTTTGAATGAGGTAATGTGATGTAGTTGCGCTTTTGGTTGGGGTCCCGGGGGTCTCGGGATGATTTCGGATGCCCAACGGGAGTTTTAGTTAGAAAAATGCAGCAGAAACTGCAGCAGAAAACTGGCCTGGGGCTGTGATCGCGTAGAAGGGGAAATGGGCGGCCAAAAGTTCCTCTATGCGATCGCGTGAATAGGTCTGCGATCGCATAGGCCTGAGGATTTATACACTGCGATCGCGTAGAGCTATTTGCGATCGCGTAGGAGAAGAAAATGGTTCCCTGCGATCGCGTAGGAGAAGAAAATGGTTCCCTGCGATCGCGTAGAAGAGAGACTGGGTTCTCTGCGATCGCATTCAGAGTCCTGCGATCGCGTAGGGCAAATGTGAGCCTGGAGAATTTTTGTGCATCGCGATCGCAGACGGAGTGCTGCGATCGCATAAGGCAATTTACAGGCCTGACAGAAGGGTTTATTAACAGAACCTCCGCGAACTAAACCAGTTTTATCACAATTCACAAAAACAGAACGTCTTGGAGAGCATTTAGGCGAGAAGTAAGAGGGCTTCATCGGGGAAACATCGGAGGTAAGTTTCTTGACTCAAAAACACAATTTTATGGTAGAATTAACATCAAACTTCATGAATTTGGGTAGGAATTGTGAAGAATAATGGCCTAGGTATTGAAAACGAAAATATAATTTATGAAAGGCCATTCGAACTCCGATTTCGATAAATTTTATATGCACGGACTCGTGGCGAGACGAGGAACGCGTTGGTATAAATTTCGGAATTTTTCGAAAAGCGGGCCCGGGGTCGGGTTTTACCAACTTAGTGCATTTATGCGTATTTCGTGTAAATTGAATTGGGTTATGTTTCTTTGACCCGTAATTGACATAATTGTTGTGGTTTGACTAGATTCTACACACGAGGCGTCAAATTCAAAAGGAAAAGGCATCGCGGACGAGTCCACGGCCGGCTAGAGGTGAGTAGTTTGTGTATATGGTAGCCTGAGGGTTTGAAACCCCGGCTTAGTACATTGTGACGCTAGTAGGGCGTGGCTCGCACCCCGTGGCAGTGCGGGATTGATTGTGACTGGGGATTGAGACTTAGTCCATCCCAAATAAGAATAACATGATATAGGTGGTTGAAATACACCGTGTGTTTGATATAATTGTGGGCTGTAAGCCGTGTTTGGGGCCTTGTGCCGACCTGTAGTATCCCTAGTGGATAGTTATATATATGTGATAGATATACTTGCTTAATCACTGATCTCAGTCCTGGTTTGAAATCACCGTATTGAATTGCTAAGTCACCCGTTTTGGGAAAATTAAATATAAGTTTGCGCCGAGGGTCGATTGGAAACAGCCTCTCTGCCCTTTTGGGTAGAGGTAAGGCATGTCTACATATTACCCTCCCTAGACCCCACTTTGTGGGAATATACTGGGTTGTTGTTGTTGTTATTGTAAATATAAGTTAAAAGTATTTTCATAATTTATGAACTGGAACTTGGAAATAAATAATTTGAGTTGTTGTGTGACTTATATGTTTGTTGTGGACTGAGGATGGATCGGGCTGCACGCCGCAGCGGTTGATATGAGGATCGGGCTGCACGCCGCAGCGGTATTGCGCTTGGGCTGTAGGAGCCCCTCCGGAGTCTGTACACACCCCCAGTGAGCGCCGCCGACATTAAATGGATCGGGCTAACACGCCGTAGCGGTTATGTGCATTGCATTGCATCTTTGTCTGTGAATTATCTGTGATAGTGGTAATGTACTGTTGTTGTTGATAGTTTGTAGGAGGAAGCGAACTGTAGTTTAGCTTCATTATGTGGTATTCTGTGGATTTCTTACTTTCGACTACTTGTATATATTTATTACTCACTGAGTACTTAGCACTCACCCTTACTCCCTGCACCTTTGTGTGCAGATTCAGGTACACATGAGGGATATATGAGCACTCCAGCTTTTATCAGTATTTATCCGAGTTGCTGAGGTAGCTGCTGGCGTTAGCAGGACCTGGCTTCTCTTCTTATTCCAGTTTTCCTTTGTATATACATTATTCATACTTGAGTATTTGGTTTAGATATTGTTATCCAATCATATTTAGAGGCTCTAGACTCGTGACCCTAGATCTTTGGGGTGATTATTCAGTTTAGCTTTATTGTTGATAATAATATTCAGGTAATTGATTTGAGTTTCATGCTCGGGATGAGAGTGTAAATGGTCGGGCTTGCCTAGCAGATGTGTTGGGCGCCATCACGACCGGGATTGGGGTCGTGACAAAAATATTTTCTACTCTCTAAACAAACACTAGAAAATATTTTCCAGAAAAGGTTTTTCACTCACTAATCAAACAAGGGAAAATAAGTGATAGAATCACTCATTTTTCTCGAAAACATTTTCTAGGAAAACATTTTCCTTCGTACCAAACACCCCCTAAGTAAGCTATGTAATCAGATTGCTCATATATCCAGTCACATATACGAATATACTCCCCATGCAGAATACCTCAGGTTTATCTAGAATACTGCATGAGTCGATACATACAACGCCTAGTATCGATCATTTACAGTTAGGACTACTTGAGTATCTAATCCCATTCGCTCCACTAACTTGTGTCTCTCAGTGTTGGCCCAACAAAGTGTTTTGTCATTGGTGTTCTTTCTCATCTTTACGCATTTCAACACTCAACCGAAACTTCTCTCTGCCCCTACCATACTCCAATTTTTCTTCTGTATTCACCCATTCAGAACATTTCGTTAATTAGCTTAAGTACATTCTTGAAGGACTTTATCTGAATGAATTGTCTCCTAAAAGAACTCTTTGCCAACAGAGATAGGACCGCTAAAGTATCCAGAGAGACTTTCTGAAGAGTCCATACCCCTGAAGAAAACCTTGGAGAAAGAGAATTTCTCTAGAACCAATCAAGAAAAGAAAAACAGGGAGAGAGAGAAGGAGACTTCTCTAGAAACCAATTTAGTCTTAATAACATGTTCAGTGGCAAACTTTTCACAAACTATTATAGGAATATGATTCGTGTTACTGACTTGTCTAATGAAGTGCCTAAAATCATGCAGTTTGATGCAGAAATAAGTGGTTCCAAGTAATGTGACCATTAAATGTATCTTACCTGCTAAATTGCTCAATAAAGAATAGCAGCAACAGAAAGATCACCATTCGGTGTTTGGCTATCAACAGTCTGCTCAGCCATGAACGTGTCCTCCATATCTTGAGTATCATTATTCACACTGATTCTTTTATCATTTACAGTATTTACCAGAGGTGAAGTAACTTCATTGAAAAAGTTTTGCGTCTTTGACAGCCAGTGATTTACTGATTCTTGCACTCTACCTGTAACAGGAGGCGACTATATCTAAGCAAGACTTAATAAGCTCAGAGACCTACTTGTTGGAAAACTGAAATAACCAATCTAATAACTGTTTGGTTGCTAACCTAACAGGAAAGTGAACCTAAACTATCATCATTTTTTGTTTTTGTTTTGGGATATAGTTTCTCATGTAACATGTCAAGAAGAACAAAAAGTTACCTTTGATTATTACTTCAACTCTTCTGCATAATCACATAGCACAAAACATGACATCTTAAAGTAGCTCATCACATATGTGAAGCTTAATTACAAACATAATAAAGCATAGAACTACCACCCCCAAGCCATAGAAGGGGGAAAAAATCAATAGTGGTGAAAACATACTGTCAATAACCTCAACAGATTCAATCTTCAATCAATTTCCACTTTTGCTGAGGGTGCATCAAGGTCATTTTCAGTGGAAAATCAGTCCCAGTGGAAACTTCTGCTTCAATTAACAAGGGGAGAAGTTTGTCCCAAGGCCAATTCAACTATTCTTACTGACAAACGCTAACTAAAAAGATACTGGACCTAATTAAATGAATATTGAAATCACAAAAAAATAAAAGAAGACCAAGAAAAAAGAAATTGAAGTAAGGGGAATGAAATTTGTGAACTCACTGGTATCAATATCATTGAACTTCCACTTCCTATCACCCACAAGATTGAACTTGAACTTACGGTCCGAAGATGAAGAAGAAGAATTGTTGGTGCAGCACAAAATCTTGGGCGAAAATGGAAGATGAGGACGGTAATGGAGAGCATAAAAAGCAGGTGATGGGGTAAGTAGTTTTACTCCTGCAAGTAATTTGCTGTGCATCTTTTTTGTCCTTTTGGCTCTGAACTTTCAAGAACCATTTAGTTTTGTTCTCATTATTCTGAGATGGAAGATTATTGTGGAGTGTTTTTGTAGAGAACTGAAGACAGTGATCTTTCTTTGTTTTTCCTCTTCAATTTTTTTTTTTTTTTTTGGTTTTCTATTTATTTTTTGGATCTGACGTCGAAATAATCATCGTACGGTGTGCTTGCTTTATGGATGAAGTTGGCGGGTCATAGCTCGTTAGCTTTTCATATTTGGGAACGCGTGAGAGGTGTTGGGCTAATAAGTATTTTTTGATTTATTTACGTGTTTGATAAAATTAAAAGTGTTTATAAATTAAGTGATTATAAATCAAAAATTATAAGTTGTTCTTTCTTAATTTATCAAATTTTAGCTTATAAGCACTCTAAATTTGACCAAAATATTTATTATTATATCTCTAATATACTTCTTTTTAATACAAAACTCTTTGTACTCTCAATTTTTAGCTTCTTATTATTAATCTCAGCACTTTTATCAAAATACGTAATTGCTTATTTTTTAAATTAATTTCAGCACTTAAAAGTATTTTCCAGCACCTATATTTATCATGTACTCTAAATCACCTAAGCAAAACGGACTCTAAATAATTTTTATGGACCTCTTTGAAGACTTGAAGTTCTGGAAAGTAAGTCCTCTAATTTCCAACCTTTGCCATAATCTCATAATATGGAATATCTTTTTTTTTCTTCATAAATTGAAGTCATCTGTAAGCTTGCCTAAATGGACAACGATCAAGTGAAAGTAAATTGAAATTTTGGAAAGTTGAAGTTGGTTTTTTCAGATGACTTTGAAGCAGAGAAGATTTAAAAAAATATTAACTTTAGGATTGAATAAGCAATCTAGGGCGAGAGATATTTCTCTATTATTATGTCATTGCTATTTCATTGATGGAGGAATAAAGTTTGGTAGATTGTTGTTTATAAGATTTGACAGTAAATTTGAAAATGCAGCTTCCATACCAAGCTTGTGATTTTAATATAATTCACATGGTGTCTTATTTTAAGTGTATGTAAAATTTTCTGGTTAAATCTCTTCTACTGAATATGAAAATGCAGATTACAGGTGACTCACATGTAGTTTATTTTGTCTCAAATTATCTTCTTCTCCCTTGGTGTGCTCATTTTCCACGTTGCTAAATCTCTGGTATGTGTTATTATCAAGGGCACTTTAGTGGGTGATAGCACTCATCATTGTACTTGTATAGTGTCACTTTTGATAGAATTCCGAGGAAAGCATTTTGATTCATTTTTATATATTACAATACGAACTAATTACTAGAAAAAATAAATAGTGAATATGATAGCTATTTGTGTAAAAATTCCTTTTTCAAATCTCTCAAACCGGTAACAAGGATATTTATTCCTTTCATATAGAATTCGGTAATAATTAAAGAATTTTACATAAGCTAGTAGGAAGATTACGAACCGAAACATTAAAGATTTAAATCTTACTGATATACAATAATAATATACCCAATATTATCCCACATCGTGGGTCTAGTGTGTATCCTATCCCTACCTTGCAAGGATAGAGAGGCGGTTTACGATATACCCTCGGCTCAAGAACGATGATATTAAGAATATGTACTATTTAACAACTTTTTCTAAATTTGCAATGGGAAATGTAAACTGTGACCAGAGTTATACAAGAGAAAATAATGATTTATATCAAGCTGCTATTCATTTTTCATCAGTAAAATGTTACAGGTATATCAAGCCCCAGTTGTACTCATATATCCTAAATCATATGCTCTTTTTGTTTTTCTGTTAATTCCTTTCTTCCCTGGTTTAAAATTTACATCTTAGCAATCCTGTATATACAAAACATAACATTGCTATTAACCAACCACCAGTTTCCAGACCCTCTTCAATCTTCCTCAGTATCAGCTCCTTGTTAAGGCAAGGAGCGTTCTATCATTGCTGAAGTGTACCATAGAGACTGCTCTTATTTGCAGGTTAAATGAGTTGATTCTTGCAACGTCAATGTAACATCTCGTACAGTCTTGAAATAAATCAATCTGCATAACGCTATTGCGCTAGACTGCTGCCAATTGAAGAACTATCATCTCGAACTAACTCCCCGACCGGGTTCTCCTGAGCCCACATAGCTGCATCCGTGTAACCTTGTTCAAATAGCTTATCAAGAATATCATCTTCTGCTGGCTCAAGCGCCCAACTGAAAAGCTGCAAATGTTGCCAAAAATTAGATGACAGAAAACTTGTTATTGGTCTATCATTAGAAGAACCAGGCGATTGACCGTAAGATGTTCAAGTACCTGACGGGGAGTCGCCCTATTTTCAGGGTTGCAGTCAGGACTTATCCCAATTCCTTGCAATCCCAACCGACTGGCTGGAAAAGCACAAACGCGCACCTGGATACAACCAATCAGTTGTTAACTCCCTCCAGCAATCAGATGAAAAGAAACCAATATCCTGATAAGTCGCCGCTGTTTCTATTGTGGAACTGACAGGTAAAAATCATAAATTGTTAGCACTAATGGGTGTGGCCTAGTGGTCAATGGGGGCAAACCTTAGAGGCCAGGATTCAAATCCTACTGGAGACAAAAAAGAAATTAGGTGATCACTTTCCATCTACCTAAACCTCTCTGTGGTGGGAGGTTGCTGGTAACTATCGAGGTGCATGTAAGCTAGTCCGAACACCACCATTGTATAAAAATGTTGCTAATAAATGCTGGAAGATGTAACATGAGAGGAAAAGACAAGTAGATTACTAATCAAACATACAGATAAAATCTTAAGAATTATAGGTAGTCAACAACCCAGGGAGATTTGTTGATTTTACAGCTATTAGTTTTAGGCTATATAAGAGAACATAAGGACAGGGAAAATGCATTTTGATTTCAGATAACTTATTAAACAGGAGAGACTACTAATTTACAGTTGAGAATAATCTGTATATTAGCAACTCCGAACTAATTTTAGAGCCACAACAGACAGGGCTTCAGTTGACAGCTAGTTATCAGATGACTTGATTTAAATATTTGTATACAGATGTCTGAAGTCAATTAAATAAATGAACAGAAGGTAACAGAAATATCTCTTCATCGGTTGGATTGATTTACCGTCACCCTCTACCATATAAAGTGAAGTGAAGTGAAGTCAGGTGAATAGACCAGGTCTTTAGCCTTTTTTATGAACTTCATCAAACTCGCAGCATTTTCTTAGAACTGCAAGTTGGTTATTTGAAACGTGCTTCCTCTCCAAAGATTATTTCAATGCACAGGACATACAATGGCAAAATCAATCCGCAACTGGCATACACAAATGACAAAGCAAGGTAGTCATGACTGGACATTTGCAGTATAGCTAACTACTAAACTGGCATATACAAATGACAAAGCAAGGTAGTCATGACTGGACATGTGCAGTATAGTGGACTACTTAATTAACTTCTTCAGAAATTACCGTCTGAGCAGCAGATGTAGGTGGCATAAACAGTGTTAGTCCCCCATCAATACAAAGTTTATTCCTGAAAAGTGTGGCTGGCCTTGGAGCAAGATATCTGTGATTCACGATACTTTGAAGGCTTAGATTGAAGGTTTAGATTAGAGTGTGAGCTAAAAGAGAAGCCAATAAAGCCAGAAAGAATGTGTACCCAGGGATAAAAGAAGAAGTAAAGACAGCATTGATAAGATCCTCCTTAGAATCAAACTGATCAACCAATAAGCCTCTGGGCCTCCAAAGTATCTGTGTTACAGCAACTGGGATGAAATGATTACATCATTCTCAACCCAGATAAACCATATTGTATTGCTTAAGAGCTTCAAAATATCAGCTTGCACGAACAAAAGTTAGTCTACACTTACCACGAACTCTTCCATTGCACCTAATATGAGCATCATCTGGAAGAAATTTCTCAAGAATTTCTCTAAGTACAGCCTGGTACAGAATGACATTATTTAGATGCTTTAACATTTAAATACCAAAAAGCTCAATACTTGTCATCAAGAACAGTACTCTAGATCTCGATGACACGAGGTAAGCCGATTTTAAACAAGTCAAGTCATTTTCCATTGACATAGAAACATTTGCATTCTGTCACCAAATAAGAGATTACAATTTAATGTGGACAAATCAAGTCATGATTAAAATTTCTATACGCCTGTCACTTAAATCTTTTACTCTTAGATTCCCAATTCATACACTTTGACTGAGGCAAACACATTAAAATTATCAATTAATCTATTTCATTTTCACGAATGACTACTATTTATAGATCAAATTTGTTTCACAGACTTTGACTGAGATCAAACCTATCAATTATCTTAAAAGATTACAATTATGAATGTATATGATTTTTATAGCCTGCACAATTAAGAAATTCTGTCATGACACTTACACCAAGGCGAAATGCTGTCCCGCTGAGCCGACAATCTTGAGCTAATATTTTGGTAGCATCTAGAGCCTCTTGCATACTCGCACCAGAAGCAACCACTGCACATACAATTGCACCAGCAGAAGAACCAGCCAGTGGTGTTGTCTCCTGGGAAAGAAATATATGGCGGGCTGAGAAAAATCATCTTTGTAGTTGTAATTTGTATCCAAAATGAACATCCAACCAAGACCCTCCACCAGTGTTTAAAGTCCGGTATAACAGTTTCTTAACCTCTTGACCTTAATCCTCTATCTCTCAATAAGCTTATTAGCAAATCAAGCTGCTTATCCAAGGCAAAAGCTCAATAAAATACTTATAAAGAAAGGCAAACAAAAAGGTCCGTAGCAACTTAAATTCTCAAAGTATTATCCCCGTTAATAGTAAATTCTCTTCTTTGGGTAAAATACACTTTCTTACACATCATGAAGTACCATCATAGCAACAAACATTAGGCCCAAACTCCAGATCTCAAGGGTCATACGGTAGAAACCATATCCAAACAACAGATGTAGCAAGTACTTGTCCAATTTCTTCATCTATCCTAATTCCTATGTGATGTGCGGGGTTAACATACATGTCCCAGAATCCACCGAAGAGCAATGCACTATGAAGTGAGCTATACACACTCAATTCGGCTCGGACATCTGGCACTCGATTAACGCCACTCACTCATCAATAGTTAAATCCAATAAATATGTATCAATATAATACTGCTAAGTTCTTATAGAAGTCTATAGATCTTTCAACTACATCTTAATCCCAATTAGATGGTGTACCCTATAAGAATCCTCTACATGCGTTTTGTTATATTCAAACTATCAATTCACTAACTGAAAGATATAATGGGTAAAGAAATTCTTAGTTCTTTACATTCTCTATAAAGTTCTCCCTTTTGAATGTATTTACTGGCATTTTGCTGGTATAAAACAATAATACCTCAATCAAGGGGAGTTTTGGAGCAACCATAAAGTTATATTCGTGTAACCCGTAGGTCACGGGTTCGTGCCGTGTAAGCAGCCACTAATGCTTGCGTTATGGTAATGCTTGCGTTATGGTAGCCTGTTTACATCAATACACTTGGGGTGAAGGTGGGATGCTTCATGCACCAGGTGCCCTTTTTAACACAATTATGCCTTAACCCCAAGCTGCATTTTGCTGGCATACATCAATAAACTACTTACATGACCTCTCAAATGAAATATAACTGGTAAGGAGCTGAAGCAACATTCTTTTATATCCAAACGAGCTCAATAGCCTATTACTATGCTCGCCCTGTTTCATCCATCTAGATTCCCACTTCCTCCACTCCCCTTCTCCAAAGTCAAATAAAACTTGTTATGGATTAGCAAAAAGACTTAATTTTGATATTATCTTACTTAATCAACTACAGAACCAAGAAAACAACAAGCAATATTATTCAACAACCAACTACTAAATAAAGTAGAATATACCAAACCTTGATATAGCCCTTCTCAATGAGAAGCTTAGCAACCCCAAGATGATAAGGAAACAAAAGCCCAGCAGCAGAGAAGCTAAACCCAGGGCTAGTCACCGTTTTCATGCTCTTCTCAGCTTCGACATCTTTTTCCCTCTGCTCCCACACAACCTCCGGCTGAACCGGGTCCTCAACCACCGTCGCTATCCCTTCCTTTCTCCGTTCCCAAAAGTACGATTCACTCTCTTCTGCACCATTAACTATACTATTCCCCCGCCTCAAAACTCGTGATGCAATGCCGAGGAAAAGCTCGCCGGTCGCCACCGCGAATGACTTCTTCTCCGCCGCTGCCGCCTCCAGCGGAGGAGGGGGAAAGAGAGGTTCTTTGAGGGTGGGTGGTTTTGTATTGGGGTTAGGAGGAGGAGGAGGGGGTGGGGTAGAATTGGCGGAGAAATTGAGGGTACGAAGTGGGAAAACGAGATGGGGATTGGATTTAGGGTTTAGAGGAGGGCGAAAAGGACGAGGGTTTGAGAGGAAAAGGGAAGACATTGATTTGTGATTACGTTGTGAGGAAGATGAAGATGTTTGGTATGTAAAACGTTTCATATGTTTCGTCCGAACGTATACATTGTTCTTGGATACTGCTTCTTGGAACAAATTATATGTACGGCATGACATGTATGACAACGTAATGCAACTGGTTTATTCTGTGCTCTGCAAATTTGTGAGTTTTGAGACATGAAACTCTGTTGGTTTTGCCGGGGAGATCAATTGAAATACCAAAAGAAATGTTGGTATTATGTTTGTAATTTGTGGTTCTAAACAAGTTAAAATTAGATTTGTTAGAATTGAAAATTTAAGTTAAATTATTTTTAATTTTAAAAAGAAATTATTTTTTCGTGAACGGACAAAAACAGCATCTTTTAGATTTGTTTCTTTCTCTGGCTATTTTTATCTTTGTTCTGCCAGATATTGGGTGTCACTTTCAATACAGATTCTTTTTCTTTTAAATGTTTTTTCTTCTTTAAAAAATGTATACACTTTGATAATGGTGTCAGGTAGCTAAATATTCCTACCAGAGAACCTGCTCACCCCCACAACCTGATGTTATATATTAGGGGTATATTTTGAGGAAATTATTGGTTAATTGTTGTAGTTTCTCTCTATCTTTTTTAACCAGCGTGATTGGTTAGTTGAACTTGAACACTTATTTTAGTGGCCTGCTGGATACTGAAAAGTAGTGTTTAGAAAAGCTATTGAAAACATTTTTAAGATAGTTGAATTTAAATTAGTTTCGAAAGGAAATATCACAGCAACAATTATATAATCCAAGAGGATGAACCAAAGTAGTCATACATACGAGTCCAAAAAGGCATCTAGAGCTACTTTCTTAGCTCATAAATGTTGACTTCAGGTCCACCATAAACTTACTTAATTACTCCGAGTCAGTTTAATTATTCACTTTAGGCTATGATCACCCATTCATATATTAAAAAAATTAGGGGAGGTTAAAATCCCATAGTTGTGATGTATTATTGCTAATTCAATATAAAAATCCTGCTTGATCTAACTACAAGGAATACATTTATTTGCTATTATGATGGTCTATCACAGTTAAATAAAATTTTGAGTAGGCTCACTTGAAGTCTTCGAATACATTTATTTGCTATTATGATGGCCGATCATGGTTAAATAAAAGATTTGAAGTAGGCTCACTTGGAATATACTCTACCATGAAGCATATCTTGTGAGGTTCAAATGTATATCTTGTTTCCAGCAATGAGCTGAAATACTTCAGAGAATTTCTTTTAACACTAAATTCCTTCAATGGTTCAAACTGCAACCACATTGAGACAACACCATCCACAAAAAATATGCCTAAAGAGGGACTCTATATGATGGATCCACCATTCTTAGAATAAACAGGTTTCCTTGGTTGCCCCTTGATATCCTGTAAATGACGATGTTATATGAAAAAGCAAAACTAAACACGAAAAAGAAATTAGATGACAAATAAACAAGAAATAGAAGGCAACAGGCAGACAGTTTATTTTTGGAATTATTTTCTCAAATGTCACAGGTTCAATGCATGGAAGAACTTGAACCTGTGGTACAATAACCCCATTTAACCTAATGCAAAGGTGGATCATGTTCGATAGGGCGGGAAAAAGTCCTTTGGAGTATGTATTTAACTTTAGAACAATAAATTACTAGTCTATCATACCAACTTACTAAACATCAGTGTTCCCGTTTCACATGTATTTTGCTTTTATTTTCATAGAATTGTTGTACAATTAGACACCTGAGAAAAGCGAAAAGCAACTTCATGGCTAATAAGAGAAGCGAGGCATGTGCTTGCACAATCAAAAACAGTCGATCTATATGAAACGCGGAAGCTAAATAGGAGAATTGATGGTGATCGAAATGTCGTTTGTCAATGGTCAGCTCTCTGATCATGACTAGCCTACAAGGAAGAACACTACACAAAAATCATTAATAATTACAGATACCTTAGTTCTTTGTCCAGGTATGTGATTTCAAGTTGACCACGACCACTTCCACGGCCTTTTATGGGTATCTACAAGCCAGAAAACAGATTGATCCAAGAAAAGTTAACAAGTAAAGCTTTATACATCCGTTTTAATGTTTCTACCCAATTTGCCATGAAGCAAGCAGTAACAGAGAGATAGGTAAGTAGAAATAGAGATATCTTGTTGTCACGGTCATGTGCTTAATGATACCATGAAATGCAGGCTACTTATAATTCCAAGCCAAAATTAAGGTTTCACCTACCAGACCAGCTATCTTGAAAGAGTCAAATTTTACAGCAACTCTCCGTTCATTAAGAGGAACTAAATTGGCAGTGGCCTGCAGAGATTGTAAGAAACTGATCTCAACTTTATTGCAAATATCAAAGATGAAACATTTCCTTTTTAATATTGACTAAGGATAACCCTTCCTTAAATATATGTCAAATTTTTCTCTTGGAATCCAGGACAATGAGAATCTCAACTTGATGAAAAACTTAATTTTGTAACTTTCAAGGAGCAAAAACCAGCCTATGATATGTATCCAGACTGGAATCGAGCATCAGTTTTTTTACCTCTTACCCTTCACAGCAATTGCAAACATCCACAAAAAGTAGCAGTTCCAACTGGTTATAACAAAATCACATACTTATAGTGAGATCATTATCGATCCAAGTAACTTTTCCTGTGTGAATCTTCCTATTCATGGAAATATTTCATATCTTAAAGAAAGTGGGTGTGTGTGTGTGCGTCTTTATTTCCGGGCAAAAGAAAACTTCTTCAAAGTTCACAATAGTTAGAACGACCTTGAAATCTGCAAGCTGCATATACTAATTAAGGTGACTAAACTAAAGAGATACTTATATATAACTCACAGGGAAGAAAACCAGGTTACAAAATGTACACACACACACAAAGAGGTATGTGCTTGTACGGTGTACATATGAGCCATGAGATGTGGCCCGAATACTCTTGTTAAGAGAATGTGGTCCTTTCAGTGAAAATGGAACTTACTTGATTAGATTTCCTGAGTATTACTAACACAGCAACTAGAGAAACAGACAAATTTTCACAAGTTACAAGTTTAAATAGGATAATATTTCACAGCAGAAGATAAAATACTCGAGATTCTTTCCTAATTCCCTGTGAGATAAAAAAAATGGACCTGATTGAAAAACGGCCATGTCTCCATATTCTGAGCCCTCAATGTATCTGCATTGATAGCCTGGTAAATTTTTCCATTGGGTCTCAAGATTTTGGGCCTCTGCCAAAATGATATCCGAACAAGAGCTTTGTCGTTACAGTTAGGAATGAAGCACATCAAACAAAGAAATTACACAACAGAATACTGATCATAAGCTCAGCAAGCAATAGCGCATTTGTATATCACAGTCGTCTTTAATTTTTCCTTTAGAATCTTGCTATCGTTTGTCACTGTAGACTACATCTTTAACACAATATTGAAGGTTGGAGTGAAGAAAACAAATCGAAAAGTGTGATCTAAAACCAACATTTAAACAACAGAAGGAAAATTGAAAAGGAGTTGATCATCCAACACTCTCAGAAGAAGAAGAACGAATATTTTCTAAAGACAACTTCCGCGAAGTCAATGAAAATAGAAAAATATTATTTATTATGCTTGATATTGGAAGCATGGAGGTCGTTTGTCGCTATTTAATTATAAATCCCATTAATAACGGAGCAAACCGATAGTAAGGACTATGCGAATTGGAAAACTAGTCAAGCACATAACACACTCATCATAATCATATTCATGATCACCCAATCAACCATATCATTTTGATGACATCACAAAATAGAGGAAGCACACCACAACATGGAAGCCAACTAAAATACTGAACCAAGTAATATTCCACTGTAGTTTAAGAAGTTGGAGAAATGGAATATGGAAAGCCAGTGGTGCATTAATGGAAGTTCTTCTCATCCATTGGAGTACCAACCCTTTTTCTTGAGGCTAAATATCAGTGCACCTAGACTACAGCATGCTAAACTACCTAATACTATCTCTTAGACAAAAAATGAATAGAAAACAACAAAAGGATGTCTAACCTTCTGATTACTCCTAAAACAATTGTAGGAACCGATATCACATGCTGATGAAGCAACTTTAATGTGACTAGATGTAGACATCATCCTTTGCTTACCTCATTTAGTCCAGTGCAAGGAAGATAAGTAAGAATCAATTAACTGCTTTAAATTTTCCACTTCATGGGCAAGGACCTATGTACTTGATATGATAAAAGAACAAAAGGGTGAAGTGACTAACTACCTATGTATTTTCCCTTTCTCTGCACACCATGGAGTTTTACTTGTAAAACTAACAATTTCAGTAATTGAAATAATCTGCTCATTTGAAGGGGAAAAAAAGGAGATGATAAATGACCAGGAGCATCTTAGCTTACAGAAATGTGCAGAAGAAAGAATACAATTAGACCAAACCTTAGTTTGGAGAATTGACTGAGATGTGGTATACAAAAGCTCCCACTTTCCATTCAACGAGCTTGATTTCAGCGGCTCCTTCACTTTATTAGCTGCTTCGAGTTTACTTGCAATCTGCAGACAATTAGGCATGAAGATGCAATGAAATAGGCACGGAAAGGCTTCCCTCTATCAACCAGCAATTTTCCCCCATTCAATTTTCTAAGGCCAAAGGAGGACACCAAGGACACTTCACAAACTACACTCATCGCGTTCATTATGTCCACGTACTAATGTCAGTGATTCTTCCTAGCATAACCCTAATCATGTTCATTGAATTGCACGAACCAATTCATATAAGCTTAAATTTTTGGAGATGAGACACTTTAGTTATGTTTGCAATACACCCCTCACCAGTGACCAAATACTTTTTCCTAAACCAAGCACACTGGCGCAGTAGTCTTTTTGTTACATGAAGAAGCAAGAATAGACCCAAAATGCATACGTCAGGTAAGAATTATGCTACCACAGCATATTGAATAATTGTGTGAACTCCTTCTCTAACAGATTTTACTCACAGCAAGTGGACACTTTATTTATTCAAATTACCACTATAATAAAGTCCCAAAATACCTAAATACAGTAACAAATTTTCAACTTCAAAAACTGCGCGCGAGGAATTCGAAAATAGAGATTAAACACCTGATCAACAAGCTTTTGGTCTTCAGGAGTAGCCTCGGCACCACGATCAAGAGGGGCTATGGCTTCGAAAAGCTGAAGCTTAAGGCTCTCAATGTCTTTGCTTTTGGTCGAGAAAAAAGGAAAGAATGATACCTTTGTCCTCCACTTCCAAGATTGCGGTACTTGATCCAATCGCCTCTCACAATAAGGCGCATGATTGACCGGAAAATTTTTGCAGAGGGGTTTTAATGAGAAATTTGCATTTGTTGGGAAAGAATGAAAAATGGAGATTTCCTTTAGTTTAACTGAAGATGAACACAGACAGAGAGTAGCCATTCTTTTGATAATTTGCTAAAAAATTTAAATGTTAGTTTATTTTTGGTATATTATGGAGTAATTTGCCCTTGAGCGGATAAGAATTTCGCACATAGCTAATTTCCGTTGATTCCCGCCACCGTTTGGTGGCCTCACACCTAAATTATTCTCGGTCAATTTTATTTTTGGGAAATTTGCTATGTTTGTCAAAAGAAAATTGTTTTCAAACTTTTGTGGTAGATTTCTATAATCAATTCTTTATTAGGAAGAATGAGAAGATTAGCTTGGTTATCTTCGCTTATTCTCCTCTCATTTTCTTTTATACGTTAACTACACATTTTTTTGGGGGGAAAAAACAAAAAATTCCGTTACCGGGAATCGAACCCGGGTCTCCTGGGTGAAAGCCAGATATCCTAACCGCTGGACGATAACGGATGCTTGTTGCTTTCAGTCCACATTTTAATAATAACTGGTACTTAGTCTACAAAACAAAACAAAAGTAATAATAATAATAAAAGAAAAACAAAGAAATAAGTTCGAATATGGATTTTTTTTTTCTTTCTTTTTATTAAATTGAAAGATTATGTAAGAGGAAAAAGGGAGAGCAATTGCCTCATAAATGTCTCTTCAATGGAATATGTCCCTCATTCTAGTCCATGTGAAAACAAATTTATGAACTCCAAATAATTTTATTCAATTTACGCCGTAGGTAATTTAACCGACATTTAGCAATGAATTAATTGATATTTCCAAATTATAAAATTATGCTTATTTTAGACATTCGAGTTAATTACTTTATTTTTGAAATTTGAAACTTAACTAATCTTATGGAGTACCCGGATCTTTTCTCTATCAACTATTTAGAGTCAAGAAAATGTGAAATCATCTTACCTATATAAGAATAGTGCATTTTGATTAGATGTCAAGTCTCTCGTTGCAAAACATATTCTTGTTAGATTAGATGACAAACCACCTTTGACTCCATCATTGACTTTAAGATAGTGCGCAAGAGTTATAATTTCTTATATTTTTTAACAATAAATTTTATTTTTCTAAAAAGACAATAACAATGTGATATTCTATAGACAAGTAAAAAACCGAAGTCTCTTTCTTTATTTATGATATATAATTTTTAACTCACTTTAGCAAATGCTTAAATTCCCCTCAAATTAGCTATTAGCTTCACATTACAAATAAGTCTAGTACGTCATATTTGAAACGAGAAGGCAATAAAAGTGGTTGATATATATATATATATATATATATAGAGAGAGAGAGAGAGAAAAGTTACCATATATAATTGACATTATCATTATGGTTAAGTCAAGTGGCAATCTAATAAATATCAGTAGTATACGGTAACTTTATCCTATATTTGACTATTTTAGTTAAATACTTAAATTTATAGATAAAGTTCTAAAATTTAAATTTAAATTAAAAATAAAATTTATCTTTTTTTTATCATGTTATCATACTTAATTCGATTAATGAACATATGCAATCATGTTAGTAACTTTTATTATTTTTTCTAATTATTTATTACTTCGCCTTTAGCCAAAAAAAAAAAAAAAAAAACTACTCCATATAACTATAAACTCTTTCACATTTAAAATCATACAAGTATAGTTCTTTGAAGCGATGTAGCTAGATTTGAATAAAATGAAATTCTTTTAAAATAAATGTAATATATAGGGTACACGTCTATGTTTATCTAAATAACAAAAAGAGTTTACAAAATCAAATAAAGTTTACTTGCATATATAATAAAGTAAACGTATATGCTGGAGAAAGAAACATCACAAAATCAGTCAAAGTTATATAATTGTCAATAGTATATGATAACTTTATCCTATATTTGACTATTTTAGTTAAACACTTGAATTTATAGATAAAGTTCTAAAATTCAAATTCAAATTAAAAATAAAATTTATCCCTTTTTTTATCATGTTATCATACTTAGTTCGATTAATGACCATATGTAATCATGTTAGGAACTTTTATTATTATTTCTAATTATTTATATATTACTTTGCCTCTAGCAAGAAAAAAAAATTACTCCACATCCTTACCCACTATGTCCCAATATTTTTGATAGAAGAAAGGGTGAAGGCCATCAAGGCTAGGAGCTTTGAAAGACTTAAAGTAGAAAATGACATTCTTAATTTTACTATCCTTTTTAAGCATCCCAATTGTTATTTGTTGAATCCGAGGGAGGCAATGACCCTGAATTTCAGTTGAGGATAAACCATTATGAGATTAGGGGAGGGATGAGGTATAGAATTCTTGGAAGAACTTTGAGATTGCTTGCTTGATCTCCCCATCCTTGAACATCCACTGACCATATTCATTTTGGAGGGAAAGGATTTTATTCCTTATTCTTTATATAATGTGAAAGTATGAATGAATTTTGTATTGGCATCTCCATCTGAGAGTCATTAGATTCTGGACTTCATTTTTCAAAAGTACTCTTCATTTCTCAAGATAGAGTTAAGCTCCTCAATGAGATTGCTTTCAAAGATCTGCATTGAGGTGCTGGTGGGATAGATGGAGGATTCCTGGATTCCTGCTATCCTTGCTAGTAACTTTTTTTTATAGAAGATGTTCCCAAAGGTATGCCCATTATTCCAATTGAGGGCATTAACCTTGAACAAGGTGGTGGAAGGGATTAGAGTAGAATCAAACTTGAAAGAATCCGAATCCCGAACTAAGTTTTGAGATAGAGGGTGGTTGCACCACATTGATTCAAACCTGAAGGGTTCATTGAGAGGATTAGGACTTTTATTGCTTAGATTAACAAGCATGAGGCAGAGATCAAAATGAGTCTTGGGAAGGTGAGTGATATTTGCTTCAAGGTACTCATTTATCACATGGTTATTTGCAATATATCTGTCAATTATTTCTAGTATTAGACATGTCCTATTTTTGTTTTACCTCTTGTTAGACCAGGTATACTTGTTACCTTTAAATCCTAGGTCTACAAGTTGAAAATTATTAATACAATTTCAGAAGGAGTTGCTTTTGTGGGTGTTTATATGATTTCCCCCAAATTTGTTTATTTCTTTATGGACTTCATTGAAGTCCCCATCTACAAACCAACTTCCTCTGTGAGTTTTTGAGATATCAATTAGACTATCCCAAAGACCCCTTCTATCCTCAATGTGGTTACTAGCATATATTGCAAAAAAAAACCAGGGTGGGTTTGAGGGTAATACCTTAATCATGGCATGGATACCTTGAGAGTTGACATCTGCCTCATCAACTTGGAGTGAACCCCCCCCCCCCCCCCCCCCCGCATAATCACTATACCTCCAGAGTGGCCAATAATATGGAACTGAATGTGCATGTCGAATTGAAGCTCCTCGGTAAGCTTTTGTGGTCTTTCATTTTAGTTTCCAGGAGAACCAACATCACAGGCTTATGCATTTTGACCATTTCTGAGCAATGCCTCTTAAACTCAGTACTATTTGCCCCTCTAACATTCCATTTTATGAAATTCATTAGAGGGTTCAATGTTGGAGGGTTGGTGCTCATTGATGCTTTTTCCCTACCCTAGGGTTGCATCACATCTCTTCCCTTATGTTGAGATTGTTGGGATCTCATCACTAAGGTTAGGGTCAAAAGGGGGTTGAGAGTATCTTGGTTCAAGTGAGATGAGAAGTCCATTTGCAATGAACTAGATTCTTTAGGCAAAGTTGGATCAACATCTCGTTGTGTTCCACACTGAATTCCACAACCCTTACTATTTCCGACCACAGTGAGTCCACCCTCACTAGGTTGTCGATTGGAGTTGCTTCGTGGTCCATTGGCACCTTGTGGTTCCTCAATAGCTCTAGAGGTGCTGAAATTCCTTTGGAGATGTTCCCCAAAGGCGATTTATATTGTCTCTCTTGGGGTGATTGTTGTTGTTTCTCCTGTAATAAAGGTGAAGTTTTTTTGGATGACTCCGACTAGAGTATTTTGAACTATGGGATTTCTCTCTATTGATGAATTTGGGAAGAACGTGATGCTGTTGAAAATCTACTTAATCCTATCTTTGATAGATGACTTGTTGTTGTGGCACATGTTAGCTGGGTGGTTCTGCTCCATGACTGACTGTCACATTTGTGCTCCAAGCATCCCCAAACCCCTATTTAGGGCTTTTGGTGTTACCCTTTTCAGATGGGGTGGGTTTTGTATGATCAGAGAGATCGGTTGATCGCCCAAATAAAAATTGTAGCTTAGGGCTTATCCCTGGAGTGCCAGATCTAGACATGATGCTGGTAGGTGGTCCGGTGGTGATGGGATGGGGGTTAGGAAGATTTTAGGGGGGGGGGGGGATTTGGTTCCATTCTTGTGTTTCTTTTTCCTATCGGTTTTTGAGTTGGTAATAAAAGGTGAGGTACTGGGGTAATCAAGCGTTTCTGGCGGTTATGACTTTGGATCGATAGACATGCTTATTATTTTGGGTTTGTGTTTGAAATACTAGGATTGAGATTATTTTTATATCCGGTTGAGTTAATGAATTTTGTCAAATCACTGAAGATTTCATGGTTATACAACTTTGGCTCTTGGTCTTTCATGGAGTAATTTTCTCCAGTTGGTGTTGGTAAGGGAGACATTGTATTGCAGTGGTTATCATTGTGGCCTACCATGTGGTCTATTTTTCCAGGGGTGTAGGGTGGCCCAGTCTACTTTTTTTTTTTATTTTCATCTTGGCTTTTAGGCTTGATTGGCTTTGGATGTGAGGTAGTATCCGTTTGATTTGGGATACTTAATATGGGGTCTGTCATTGTTTTTGTTTGTGACGTGAGCCCATGTCCATAATTTGTGTGCAGTTGGGTGTTCCTTGGGTTCGCTTTTCATTTGACGCTTGTGTTGGGCCTTTTTCTTGTGGGCTGCCCCGGTTGTTTTTTATTTTTCAATTTGTTGTTCCTTTGTGGTAGTGGGTTGGATCCGGTCCATCTCTTGTAATGGGTTAGATTTATTAGTGTATCGGAAAGTTTGAGTATCAAGGAACTTATCGGATGTATCATTGAACATTTTCACTTTTATGCCTTCTAGCTTTGTTGATGGTTTATCCTTTCCATTCTTGTCTGTTGCTTTATTTTGCTTTGTGTTGTACTTTTTTACGCCTTATGGGGAAAGAGACCACTTTTCATTCTTCTTCTTCTTCCTCATTTTTTGGTGTATGACCTAAAACATTGTTTTGCTTAGTATTTGAGCACTCTCATTTGTCTTGCATTTGTTGTTGTTGTTGTTGTTGTTTTTTATCTGTGCATGCATCCTTTCAAAATGTGCCCTATTCTTCCACAATAAGTGCATAGTATATTTTTCTCGTTCATATATCACTAATTGTTTATGATCTCCTATTATGACCGAGGTAGCAACTGGTGTTTCCAAGGGTACCTGTATACATATCATTGCATACCTTATTTCTGAGAGTGGTTGAAGTGCACATATCAATTTTTAGGAATTTTCCTAGTTTCCAACTTATTTTTTCTAGGACTTCCTTGTCATAGAACTCCGTGGGTAGTTGTGGTAGTCCTACCCAAATTACAGTGAAGGATAGAGTCACTTCTTGTGGGAGGAATGCGAGTTCCCATCTTCTAACTGAGAGAAAATTTTCTGATATGAACCATGGTCATTTTTTGTATGTTTTTTACTAAATTCTCATCTTTACCAATTTGACTATGAAAAATTCCCATCCTATGTCGATCAAGATCAACTGTTCGATTGGGTTCCATAAGTTAACTAAT
Organism: Nicotiana noctiflora; assembly: GCA_032618575.1. Classification (NCBI taxonomy): domain Eukaryota; kingdom Viridiplantae; phylum Streptophyta; class Magnoliopsida; order Solanales; family Solanaceae; genus Nicotiana; species Nicotiana noctiflora. The sequence goes on from JASVEL010004849.1 coordinate 67,033, forward strand.
TTAGATCGGAGGAGATAATGTGACATCTTTCCCCCGAAGGGTTTTATGATAACTGGGTAACGCCATGATTCATATAACCTATTTTTATCCTCTTGAGAAAGTAGGATATGACATGTTGTTTCCTTATCTTTTTGTTGCGTTAAGGTGGATTGGAGCTCTGCAGCAAAATAATCTGCTTGTGTAGTATTTTGATTGTCAAATAGCATTTTCTTATAGGAGTGGGATTGGGTTGTGTCTTCCTCCATGACAGTGTCATCCGGTGGTTCCGGTGGTATGTTAGGTGATTTGGGTGGGTTTTTCATTGGTTGTTTGTAGTGATGGATGAGAATTTATCTCACTAGAAAATTATGGTGTAAGTTCTATACCGACTTTTAAGTGTAACAAAGAATATATATAAAGTAAAAATTGGTATGACGTGAAATATATATATTTTTTAATGCAAACAAACTATTTTGAAAAAACTCTTTACCTTTTTCAATTCAAAGATAATAAAAAGGTAAGATATTTTTGAACATTAGTAGAGAATTTTTATTTATTATAATAGAAGTTATATCATGGATAAACTCAAAAAATAAAAATCTTATAGAATATTTACATAAAATTCGACCATATTTATTTTTTTATTTTTTATAGCTAATATAAATAGACGATATACCGAAAACACACGATCATACATATATTATATATGGATTGTATATAACTTACATATTATTTAATTTTTTAATTTAAATGGTTGGTTGAGCACCTATTTAGGCTGATTAGATAAAGTCAAAATAAAAATATGAAATAATTTCAGCCATAGATTAAAATATAATTATAGTTTACATGTAGATAATTGTTATTAAAAATAATCATTTAATAGTAAAATAATTATTTTTTGTAAGAGAAGAAATAATAACATAAAAGTAAGATAAAAGAAAATAAATATTGAAAAAATATTAGAAAGATATAAAAACTAGAAATAAAAGATGACAACAACTTTTTGTTATGTTTCATCTTTGTTGAGTATAAAAAGCTTGAAAGTTAATCTCATCGATTTGAAAATATATATTATTTTCAATACAAATACATAGATTACATGATAAGGATATATTAGAATATTTTTCTTAATTTACGTTATGTGTCATTTTTATAAAATTAATATTACTAACAAACTGATATGGTATTCAAATTTGAATTGGAATACAATTTGAATAGCTTGCACTAAGGTTAAGCCAAGTATGATAAATTACTTGATTTTTAAGATAATATGCAATATTTTATAATAACCAACTAATTTAACATTTAATGATTCAAAGAATAATTTTTTGTATATATAAGGTTTTAAAAATTTAAATTTCGGGGCTAGAGATATCGATAAACACAAAATAGAGTCATACTAAAATGAATCCAGCAAAAGAATTAAATTTTTAAATAGCCGATTAAAGTGAATTTTAAATTATGGATAATGTCTTTACTTGCATCATATATATATATATATATATATATATATATATATATAATTTT